>WUAP02147311.1:0-11330 GCA_015163945.2 Stichodactyla helianthus | reverse complement strand
CCCAATTCAAATCTTTTGGGAATAAGATTCTTTGTCTTTTGTATTTGCATAGCACGTGAAAACGCAATGGAACAAAAGTTCTTATTCCCAGAGGTTTTGAATTGGGTAGAAACGTAAATAGCAACGCGTTAGCCGATTAGGTCTATACCTAATTCTCTACTTTCGCATGCCCCACAATGCTTTGCGCTTTGGGGGTAACTGAAAAGAAAATTGTTAGAAAACTGGAAACTTTTCATACAAATGTTGAGTAGGTTTGCTATCATCAGTGAAACACTGACTAGCAGTTTGATCAGAGTTCATTCACACGCACAGGAAAATAAAAAAAGTTTGGAGTTACAGACAATGTATGGACTTACTAAGAAATGTCTTGACATTTACTCACAAACCTGTTCAAATTTCTTTCTTTCTGGTTTTAGTTAATTCTGGTATATCCATAAGCATTATTATCTGTTTTTTTCGTCCCTTCTGATTAATCTTTACGGTAATATTTAAGACCTCTCTTGTCGTTTACCCCCCAAAGCGCAAAGCATTATGGGGCATACAAAAGTAGAGAATGCCTAGAACTTCCTCAGTCTATCAATGTTGTTACAAACCCATTCCAACCAGGGCATGACCGGGAACTAGGAATTTGACATCTGTGAAAATGGGAAAATGCCCTCACCCCGAGAGAAATGTTGGCCTCTGGCCAGAGACCAGGGAGGCGAAAGACAATGAATCCCTCTGCTGGTAGGAATTCAAAAGAAGCGAATAGTAGGTAAATACCTCTGCATCACCCCTGGTCATGGCCGGGTTTGGGGAGGGGGGGTTATATTGACTTGTGCATTAGCGAGCATTCCCCCGCTGATCTGTGAAACTGTTAACTTGTAGCACGATTCAAACTTATGTTAGCCCGCCTAGATAGTAAACTACCTATTCAACACTAAATGAGACCTAATACACCTTTTCGGCTGAGGCGTATTTGTCTTCCCATTACAGGTCACGTGTCATTCCCCTGGGTTTTATTTCTTTGTTTAATGGTAACGCTTGAGAAGACACATTAATATGGATGTACCTCAAACAAAGAATCTTATTCACAAGAGCATGACACGTGGTCTGAAATGGGAAAAGGGCCCAAGCCGTAAAGGTCTATTCATCTACACAAACTCTGTCTCGTCCCCAAAATCGATCGAATCCAATGCAAGATGGCTCCACTTTTTGATCCTGTCCCCAAATTCAGCCCCGCACAATTCTGTGCATCACGAGTTCGTTCCAGCCCTCAGTTGAATTTCGGAAAGGCGAATTCACTCTATCTACTCGAAAGCATTCGGCTATGTTAGAGTAGATTTCATATAACTGTGCCTTGCCGCGATCGGTGATGTTTTGTAGAATTTTGACGTGCCTTGCCGTGCCTCGTGACCGCGTCACGACTGTGTTTCACAGTCAAACGAAATCTTCTCTATTTAAGCAAGTCTCTTGAGCGATGCAGTCCGCATGCATAAATTGAATAGCTATATGTTTTATTTCAAAAAGGAAATAAGAGAGACTGTAATTCGTATTAGCCACCACTGTCATTCATTTGAACATTTCTATATTAACTTCAGGTACCATGGTGATGCATTGCGCTCCTTATGTAGCAGGAGCGGTGTGGATCGCAGGGTCTATTTACATCCTAAACCTTTACAAAAAGGACCCAAAAGCCCTAGTGAACATGGTTGCAAAAGTGGTGGTTCCTACTGGTACGTTAATCAAGACCATTTTCCCTGGATCTATCAACTTTTTGCTGCAGGCGACAGATTTGAACAGTCTCAAAGAATTATGGAAAAGGTAATCCAACTAAAATCGAAATTATTATTTCAAGCCATGAGGTACTGGAACTTCTATCCCATGGGCTTTAATCACGCGGCACCAATATTGGCAGAAACAATACATTACCCCGTGTGGCCTCGCAATCAAACACTTCAGAACGAGGTCGGCGGGAAAGAAAAAACTTTTCATTCTTTTAGGAACTAACATGGCCCATTTAATGGTACTATGGGACCTCATTTTCAAACAAATTTACTGTCACTGAATGTATGTGATCTCCCCTTACTGTCTGTCGTTTTTGCTGATCCTCCTCACGATATATGGCTGACGAATTTCGTCTCGAAAAGAATTTAAAGGTTCTGAACCTAAAAGTTGACTAGCGCATAAATAAAATTCAAAACGAACTTCGTTGGCGAACTTCGTTGGCGAACTTCGTTGGCGAACTTCATCAAACTTACTTGCCGCAGAAGTTCGGTAACTCGTTAGATATTCAGTTTTATTTGAAAATTCTTCTTGTTTTCCTCCTTTACGCCATTCTTAGGCAAAGCACAACCCTTCTTTGGTACAGCATCTTAGTCAGTAATCTTGAAGTTGATTTTAACGAATTATCGAACTTCCGCGGGAAAAAAGTTCGAAGTTCGAATTCACCAACGAAGTTCATTGTAAACTTCCAAAGCACGACTTGAACTTCGGAACTCACTCGTCAAAAGTTATGTGAAACACACTGTGTGACGTCACTCATGTGAAAAAGCGTCTTCCGGGTTCAGAATGAGAAATACTTTTGTAAATATCTTTCTCCCTTTTTTCTTACATAGCAGGAAATAATTTCGTATAGCATACTCAATGTTGCAGCTAAGGATGAATTGTGGAGAACATTTTAAGCTTTATTTAAGAGGATTTTCTGTGAAAATCCCACGATTCCCAGCTCATCTATCCCTTTCTTTATGTTTTATAACTGTGCAATATCTCTTACGTTTGACCTACAAGTTGGTGGATACTCATGGGCCACAAGTCAAATAGCCCACTCGGCCTACTGCCTCAAAGGCGATTGACTCGTGGTTCATTTTTTTTTTTTTTTTTTTTTACCAAAAAATATTCGTTCGTCAACTAAGATTTCATTTCTTTTACTGATTCTTCATCTTTGTAGATACAAAACAGGTCAACTGAAGGACAAACTAGAGCAAGTTATGGTCACAGAAGAACTAAAGAACCTGGCCAATGGTGAACAAATCGAGCTTGTGGTGACGATAAGTGAGGCAGAATACAGGAATGCTTGTCTTGACCTAATGGTTGCTCAAAGCAAAGGTCAGTGTTACTAATCTATATTTTTGTCCTTTTATTTTCGCACGTCCTTTGAGACTTGTAGTCACTTTATAATTCTCGTATGCGCATATTTTGTATGTGGAAACATCGTTTGAACCTTGTAATAACGAATAACGAGAAACAATTAAGAAAGCATGAGTTCAAACTTGTCATAAACGCTGTAATAGTCAGTAAATACATGTATCATTGTAAATGTAAGACTATTACGAGAAGACGTATCCAGACCTATTACTGCGTATATTGCGCGTATGTAGGTGCGGTAATACGGGCTACAAAGTCGTGCAACTTGAACGTAACAATGTCACGAGTGGGAAACAATCCGGCGAATTCGTAGCAATACCTTAGTTGTACCGTACTACGCATTGTGATTGGGTGATTCATACAAAAAATGGGAAGCCATTTCAGTGTCATACGGCTTACTGCGTGCTGTACGTTTCCCCTTCCTACAAAAACAGGTCTAAATCTTAAAGTAAAATATTATCAATACAAAATTTTTATTCAAATATTAATTTTTTTAGCCCAAGCCCTTTGTAAGGAGATCATTTCATCCTCACCAACACTGCAAGCCTCCCGCTCATTACCGGATCTGACGTCACTCGATGCGACTCACGATTTGTCACGTGTCATGCAATTTGGAGAGCTGTTAAACAGTGCAAGGATGAAGAAGAAAGGCATACATGCACCAGCTGGAAAAAGTCCCTCGAATCTCCTGCGTAAAGAGACTGTTTTATGTCTTTTACAATTTATTCATTCGATTAAATCGAAGATCAAGTTTTTCCCTGGATTTTATACATTAGTATCGCCGCTGTCTGGCACTACGTTTGGTCTAGGGCGAATGGAGGAATATATGTATTATTATCGCTCCCTCATTAATAATACTCATTATAAGTTGTTGGTAGATCAACTTCAAGAAGTGGATGCTTTCCTGGATGGGAGGAATATTTTAATACTACCTGAAAAAGCAGTAAAAGATCTGTTTTTTTTCGTATCACGATTAAAAAACGTTAAGCTCGATGCAATTGATTGGATGGAATTAGAGTATGCAATGGAAGGAATGGAATTTCAATATCGTAGTGAACTACGCAAACGTCGCTCGTTTGACAGTGAAACTGAAATCAGAAAGAATTTGAAAGTTCTTACAGAGGAAATGAAGGAACTGGCAGCATTTTTGGTCAAAGAGTTCAACCTTGATTCAAGACTTCTGAAAGGTATGCTGAACTAAATAAACTATTTATGAAATATCTACGATATAACGCGCGCTTTGATTGGCTAATAACCGTGTGATATAGGAGCATGGAAACTTGGTTTCCATGGAAGCATGTTGTTTTATTTTATAAAAGCTTTATTTATTTATTTATTTGTTTGTTTATTTGTTTGTTTATTTGTTTGTTTTCATGTTCTCTGCTGTTATATCAACACTTGAGATGTTGAGAAAACACTAGACAAGCTTATTCACTCGCCAATAATTCATTATCCTGAAGCTTTCCTCGTGTTTTCCCAATAAACATCCCGCATGCTGATAAAACAGCATAGAACACAGGAAAGCGTTTTATAAAGCATAATTGTAAATCAACGAAAAACTGGATGTCTGGAACAGAAAAGTACTATTTACCTGTAGGTTAAAATTAAATACAGATTGATAATCCAGTTTTTAGACTTTTTCTAAAACTATAATACCTAGAATACATCAAGTACCATTCGAATGAAGCCTCGCAAGCAAGTCCTAATTTGAAGATATCGAACGTGGCCAATTGAATGCCTCTAGATCTAGATCTGTTATGCCACAGAATTTTAGAAATATTAATTTATTTGCTTGAATGTGGTTTTGGGCACATGTGCTTTTGTTTTTGCTCGTTGATCCTTTAGGTATAATTAATTCAGTTATGACACAAATGTTACTATTAATTTTATACGCGGTTACTCGCACATTTATTAATTTTAGTAGTAATCAATAGTTTGGCCTTAACTAAGGAATGTAAGTGCAAGGTGTTGCCCAAACGGATTGTAGGTCAAGGGTATGTTTGGTTTTGTGGCCAAGATTGTTTTAACTTAGAGATCTGCTAGTGGCTTCCTGTTCGACAGGCCTCTTTCAAATTATTATAATCTAGACATTTAAACCACTAGGGTTAAACTTGTCCAGATACGTGATGTAAATAGAATCTTAGATCATATTACATCGTTATATAAGGACGAGCCATTTAGCTCTTCCACGCATTCATTCATCCATTCAATCTTGTACTTAGTTGTGAACAAGGCTAAGTTGTAGTTCTGGTTGCACCGGAAGGTAAAGACCTAAGTAAGGAAAGTGGCCGAGTAAGGAATCCCTACTGACAGCCACACCGACTAAGGAAAGTCCTTTCGGTCAAGCTGGCTTTGCCTTAGTTTGTGTAGTTAGATCAAAACGCTTAACTTGTAAAGCACTTCTAAGAACAAGGATCAATAAAACGAGCTCGGCAGTCCAGAGATCCCTCGTCGTACCGTAGTCTTACACTGCTGTGTACCTTTGACCACTTTCAAAACATGATTCTTGAAGGGGAAAGAAAAGAAAACGCCGGAAAACACAAAAGAATACCATTCCACATAAAAAATTGTAATTTTCATTTCTGTCATATTTTAAGATTGATTTTGAGATTGAAAAAAAAAAATGTCGTTTTACCAATCCATGCAGCCTAGGCAGTTATCTTATCTGGTCATATATTATAACATGATATCACAAATTTTTCTGATTTGTAGATAAACCAGATGAAATCGGTTCCCGTAAGAGTCCTAAGATGTCATCTTCAGGTGATGATGATGATGATGCTTTGCGGCGTAAACTGGTAAGTATTTTATCATTTAGGCCTGCTACAATGTTTGCTCCTATTTAGTGTTGATCGAGATCTATTTATTTCGTTTTGAAATAAATGGCTAGCGCTCTTGGAAAGTGTTTTTCCCTTGAAAATTTCGATTCCTCAAAGTGTTTGAGTCACTACCGTGTTAAGTAACAACTAGCCTGCACATACAGTCTTAAATAAACTGATTTCGCAGTAATTTTGGATTATCTTATTATACACTTATATAATGATGACGAAGAATAAACAAACAACTGGTGATTATACTAGTATAGACTGCGTGTCATAGATAACAAAATGGATATCATAAATGAATGTTGAACACCATGTAAAAAATACAATTAACTTTACTGACGATTTGGACGTTCGTCCTTCATCGGAGTAAAAGTGGAATGATGGAATTGAGCTTTTCCTAATAGATTGAATCACAAGCCGACCAATTGAAAAAGTGATATTGAGAAATTGAAATCAAAGCTATTCACTTTCAGATGCAGCAGTTACTCCCATCTGACACAGAAAAGTTGGTAGAAAAACCTAAAGACCTTGAAGCCAGCAAAATGGGCCAAAGAAAGACTGTCAGCCCCATTACCTCAGGAAAACGAGTACTTAAATTTTAAAACTGTGTCATTCTGGATTGTAACATACATTGAGGACTGTTCATGATTTATCAGGAGGGGGAGCTTGCAGTTTCCAAAACTCTGTCTATCTATATTTACGACCCTCCCCCTCCGTTTACATAATTTTACCTGATCCCCCCTCTACATATAATTTTTTTTGCATTAGCCCCAAATATAATTTTCAGCTGACCTTCCCCTCCCGACTTTGGACTCATTTTTCGGGGTGCTTCCCAAAACCAATCAGCCCCCCCCCTCCCCCCTAGATAAAAAATGAGCAGTTCCCTTACGGTCATAAAAATGATTAGATTCAATATCGTCACCCACAGAAGGGACGCAGGCTCTGGGGTCGAGATTGGATCTGATAACTAGTGCAATTTAAACTCTGAAAACTGAAAAGGAACTGAATACCAGGATATAATCAAAACGTATAACAAGGATGCACTGACTGTTATCCGTCACCGTCAGGATCACTGATTTTTAAGAATTATTACGTGCGGTAGCAAATAGACTTTTGTTTCTAAAGAGCCACGAATGAGCAATGAATACTTAGAACATAATAGACAGCGCACGTCAAGATAAACTAGTAGTACTAAGGCCCGCCACTAGAGCCCGCCATGCCTCAATTTTTATGCTATAGTTTCTAATAACAACTCAGTTGACTTAGTAATAAGATTTATTTAGCAGTATGCCATTTGGCATAAGGTGTATTGACCACTTTCCATACATCGGTTCACTGGTCAAACACAAATGTGAAATAAAATGAATGGACCGTGTACGATAATGCCACAGATGTAGACAGCAACTAGCTGTTTTTCTACAAAGCTGCGACGTGCTGATGAGGCCCAATAAGGCCGAAATAGCTATCCACGTCTGCTTTTTGACTGGCTAAGTGTTGGCTCCGTCGTGTTGTTATCGTTCTAAATTTTTTCTCGTAGTTACAGCCATTCATTTTTATAGTCTCAAACACAAAGCATTCAGTCGAGGCTGCAAGGTCATTTCTCGCACCTTCAATGCGATGTTTTTTGTTTGACCAGTGAACCTGATGTATGGAAAGTAGTCGATAGACCGCTCTTTTATTTGTAATCCATAATTTGACCGTTCATACCACTATATTATTGCAGAATTATCATTTTATCAGGGGTTTTTATTAACTTTTTTTATATTCACTATATTCTTTCTCTTTCTTAATTCTCACTTTCATCTTATTATAATTCTTTTGTAGTTACGAGATAATAAGTTTTATACACCCGATTTCAAAATCGTTGTCGCAGCCGAAGCAACAATCAACACTCCAAGACTGCAAAGGATTTCAGTTATTTTTCTTATAAATCATGTTTATAGTACTAGCATTTTGCAAAATATCTGGTTTAACAGGTGAACTACCACTGCAGCTTTCCAGAAATTAATGTCACAAACGCATGCAACCAAAATGTGCTCTAGATGAATTAATTTTACAGTTATTTGATTAGAGCTCGAGATTTCCGATTCAGGCTTTGGCACTAATAGTTGCAATTTTCCAGGAATATGGATAGTGGAGTTATAATTTTTCTTTCCTTTTCATAACTTAACTTCATGGTCCATTTGCATGATGGCATCAGTTTACTACCACTACCAGAATGCTTTGTGAAATTGCTCTTAAACTTTTTTCTACTGCTGGGATACTTTGTACCGTTGGTCACAAATCTCTATTTCAACAAGCAATGTAACTGAGTGATAATTGCTTGATTTTGCCCTTTGGAATTAGTGATTTTTTAGCTACACCTATTTCAAAACCACATCGCATGAAGACAGGAAGGCCTTTGGTTAGTTTTTCCAGAAGTTCACACCATTCAGACGCGACTGCTGCGCTTCCCAAGTTCAAATCTCTGTCCCAAAACTCCGACAGAGTGTATTTAGTCTCACTGTTCATAGTTAATAAGATAGTGACGTTTTCTGAAACAGATGTAAATTTAGAACAAGTTGAATTAAAAGTAAAAGTACTAGCAGAAATAAAAATGGACAAAAACCAAAGTCGTTATTCACTTAATATGGTATCCCTGTGGTGACATCTAAAGCCCTTCACATAATGACCCCAGAGGTCCCTTACCAACGTGCCATATAACGGACCTCACATACCATCACATACGGTCCAAGATGGCGGATGGTTCAAGGGAAGATTTCCCTTCAAACTGACGGTTTTAGCCATCATAAAGCACCTAAAACTGATAAAGAAGGTCTCCTTGTCGACGAAGAACCTTTTCTGACAAATTTAAGCGCCTTTCAAGAAATTCCTTTATCGTTACGTGAACAAGATGGCGGCAGTAACAAACGGTTCAAAAACACCAACAATTGGAAAGCGATGACTTCCCTCGCTGTTTTAGCGTGGAAGATGACATTGATAATAGCGAAGAGCATCATTATCAACCTATAGCAGGTAATCTTAGGAGTTAGCTATGGTCAATAAGACTAATTTGTTTGTTTGTTTGTTTGTTTTTTTTTTGAGTAAATATCGACCGCTGTGCATCAATGATGGATCGCTGGTTTAATTTTTTAAGACATCCCAATAATAGCCCGAGATGTAAAGAATAAAAAATTATTCACCACGAAGCTTTGTACTGAAACCTTTGTGTGTTGTAATGATATATATAGTCCACACTGACGCGTCCGATGTCGGTCTTGGCGCCGTTTTGTCACAACTAGACGATCATGGCGTTGAGCGACCCAATGCTTTTGCCAGCCAATCTCTTAGCGCCCGGGAACGTGGCTATTCGGTCACTGAAAAAGAGCTTTTGCTATAATTTATGCAGTACGCCAATTCAGAGTTTACTTATTGGGCAGGCCTTTCAAATTAGTTACAGACCATAGCGCGCTAACGTGGCTACAGACCATGGAGCCTAAAGGCAGGCTGGCGCGATGGCTCATGGATCTCCAGGAATTTCAATTCACGGTCTCCCATCGGCCCGGCAAGCACAATGCTAACGCAGACGCACTTTCCAGACTTACGATAAAGGACCAAGCACGAGAGACCCCCGTCGTGCGGCAAGGTCATGTACACAATCCCTTGCCAACGTATGGCATTTCGGTAAAGCGAGTAGGTGAAATGCAGAGAGCGACTATAAACAACACTTCGACAAGTAGTACCAGTACCCACACAGGACCTACCGTAGATACCTGTGCAGTGACACTCAACCCAAGAATAGACCTCCCACAGACTCAGAGAGACGATCCTGCAATATCCACATTGATTGAGCTCAAAATTGCAGGTAAGAATAAAATAGAATCCAAGCCAGCATGCGGGCACCCGAGCGTCAAGGTTTTATGGAACCAATACAACCGCCCGTTCATACACGATGACCTACTTGTAAGATCTATTAATAGACACCACTCTACTGCCGGCTATGCAGTCGTGGTACCTGAATCGATGATAAGAGAGGTTATTAAAGTAGTGCATGGCAGCTTATTTGCAGGTCACTTGGGGGTTGCCAGAACCGTAGACAGAATGCGCGAGCGGTCCTATTGGCCAGGGATGCGGGAAACCGTCGAGAACTTCATCCAACAATGGCAAGTATGCTCCCAAGATAAGACCACTTCCGTTCCTAATAGAGCACGTGTCCCTCCAAAGTATTAAAACGAACCATTTACCTTCTGAGCTATGGATTTTATGGGTCCGCTGCCGGAAACTGCACGAGGCAATCGCTACTTATTAGTCATAATGGACCTGTTTACCAAATGGTGTGAAGCCATACCTACCAAGGACCAAAAAGCAAGTACAGTCGCTCCACTTCTTGTTAGCAGGGTGTTTTCGCGATTCGGCCCTCCGAAAATTCTTCACTCCGACCAGGGTGCTAATTCCGAGAGTCCAGGGTCGGCCTTGTACAGCATTTGTCGTAAGTCGTACAGAAAAACACTTGGGTCTTCTCCAGGACGCATCTTGCGTTGTTCAAATGCTGAGTAATACTTTTCCCGCTCGATTTTAGGGCAGAGGGCGTCGAGGAGATGTTTGCACAGTGTCTTATAGTCCTGGCGTTGTTTCTCATGCAAGGCATAATAGTGAGTCACAGCAAGCCCTCGAAGAAATCCAGGCAGCTTATGTAGTTTGGCGGTTTCGGTCCAGCCATTGGCTGTGGCGCATGTGTCGAAGTGGCGTAGCCAAAGCAAAATGTCCCCACAGTGTAACAAGCGAAGCATATTTCGGAAGTAGGCTACCCAAATAGCAGAAAAATCTAAATACGTAAAACACGAGGGGAATGAACTGCGCATGACCTAAAAATTGGCAGGAAATTGGCAGACACATATCACATGCGCATGTGTAAGCAAACTGAGTCGTCTAACCTTACTCGTGATTGAAAATGTTCTTGCTATAATGATTGAAATAAATATTATAAACAAATCAAGTTGGTAATATCTTCAAAACGTCAGTACGTGACTCAAACGGAAATCTGATTTTAGTGTCTGAACATTTTGGTGAGTGTAGCACAAATTATATCACGTGACAGCTAAAACAGAATCGTTCAATTAATTATGGTTTAGAATTGCACAGTGTAACAAGGGGTGTTCTTGCAATGTTTTTTGTTGCACGAAGTAGAATTCGGTTCTGTACTTTTCGCAACGGATTGCAGCAGCTTGCAACCCCTCCAGCAACTTTTCTCGCAATTTTAACGCGTATATTTTTCACGAGCGCTGCGCACATTTTCGTAATCATCCAAGATGGCGGCTATTGTTAGTTCTCCCCAGCCTACCTCGGCGAAAAATCGTTACAAGTTGCTGAGATCGCGTTGCAGTGTAACACCTCACCTCG
>WUAP02147300.1:0-11330 GCA_015163945.2 Stichodactyla helianthus | reverse complement strand
AGAAATTCGCCATTTTGAAGGGAACACACAGCACTAAATTGCTATATGGGGAGGGGTAGGGGAACACACAGCACTAGCGCCCAGTGTTCGGGGGAACACATATCACGGGGGAACACAAAACGCTGTGACAGCGGGCAAGAACAGAGTTTTATCAAGAAAACAGGAATTTTTTCCTGCTTTTTGAAAAGCGCTATCTAAAGTTACCTGTATTTCTTTTCTCATTGGATCAGGTAGAATCGTTACAACATACACATCTTTTTCTTCGTAATTATCAATAAAAGCCCTCAAAGTTGTCCTCTGAGCTGAAAAACTCCGATTTTCTTTTTTTAATTCGATCAAAACGTCCAAATCTCCATAGTTATCTTTCAGATATTCGTCGACCCAGTTGCGAATCGCTGAAGATTCTGCGATTGCCTGCCGAAATACTGCCGGCTTATTTGTACTGACATGATTGTCCCAAAAGTCTTTAGGATGAAGGACAGACTTGTATTCTTTCACAGGGCCATCAGGAGGTCTTTGATAACCAAAAGGTTTGAGATGACCTGTTGGGATCGAAGGATCTTTACTTGGAATGATTTTCGGAGGAAATTCAGGAGATTCCGCTCTTCTTGTCGGACTGATGACTGATGGTACGTTGAGAAAAAGGACAAGAATAACAAAAAAATTAGATGACGAAGGAAAAGCCATTCCTAACAAGTTTCTTTTCTTCTTTTTTTCTTTAGATGTCCACTTCCCATCAGTGTTAGTTGAGTATATTGTTGTCTCTACGAGTGATAGCCGCCTACAGTATAACTTTCCGATCAGTTAACGAAAATCTTCCGAACAAAGTACTCCGATAATCTGCCGAACACAAACGTCCAGAGGCTATAAAGGTTGCACATACACATATTTGCTCTGCGTCAAGTGATAAAAATTAAATACCTACTTTCTTTGATCTCTTTGCAACTTGTCTAAGAGCTCGTAAAAATGAATCAAGACCTAGTTCGCGAGAGATCTAAAGCTTCTTTCAAGGTCGAAGAACTCACGAACGTACTGGACGAAGGCCCCGCAAAAACTGCTCGACGCCGATATCTTGGTATGTAGTTAGCTTACAGTGGTGTACGTGTTGGTAATGGGATCTATTTTTTCTTGAATTTAGTCACTGATTTAGTTACCCACAGCATCCCATTTCGTACCATGAACAGGGCGGAAATAAATTATTTTACATTGCTAGATATCACGAAATAACTCGTTTTTATTCTATTTTTTAATTAAACGAAAATTCATGGCAGTGTCTCAGTAACCTGAGACAGCTGGGTGTTGAATTCCCTTAGGAAACTTATTTAGTAATTGTTCTTTAAGCTTAAATATTCATAGCACATGATCATGATAATTTTTTATCCCTCATTTCTCTCTGTAAAAAATTGCCGTCCTTAAAACTTAGCAAAATTATATTCAGTCGGCTCTCTCCAAAAAGAACAGTGTCTGGGGGGAGAAGGGCCAGGTCTACACAATCTTCATACATGGAGGAGTATGTGATGGTTGTTGCACTCCTTTGGGGGTAGGCATTGGGGTATGCAAATCTAGCGTTATGAATGTTGATCTTCAGATCCCATCGAGATAAACCTGTCATATCCAACCCAATTGCCCCCACCCCTAGAGGTATTACCAGTACACTGTGGTTTCTAAGGATTAATGAAAAATAATAGAAATTTTTTCTTTCTTCCAAATTTCCCAATACCACACCAGTTAGCTCTTAATTATGGCTGTCTTGAGAAATTTTGATGAAAGAAAAATTTGAAGTGCAGCACATACCAAGATGTGGAAGGGTGTTCTTAAAAATATATGAATGTAGACTGCATAGTACTATGTAATACATAGAATTAAATTTGGGAAAGCTGTAGTCAACATTAAAATAAGCGTATTCTATGTGAATGCCATGAGGTTAGGAATTATAATTATCTCCAATTTTTCACCTCACATACCATATTTTTATATTTTTCTCCATTTTTTCCAAAGAGAATTCACTTTGAATAACCTTATTTCAAGCAACACAAGTTTTCCAAACTTAATTCTTTCTTCTTACAACATAGATTGGCCATGTCTAAAATTAATAAATTGATTAAAAAATAAGAACTAGTCTGATTTATTCTTTTTTAATCAACAGAAAGCATCATTATAAATGATCCAGAATTTGACAATGCAGACAATTATTTTGATAGTCGAGAAGAGGCTTATGAGAGATCTTTGAAAAGGGGCTTGCATTTTTTAGATGTTAAAAGAAAGCATAATATTGTAGATCCTGATGAGCTGGGGATTATGATAAAGTAAGTTATATTATGCAAATACCGTATGCAATAAATTATACCTAATTCAAGAGAGAGTTTTTTATTGAATATCTAAACACCAGGAGAGCATGGCTTAAAAAAAATTACTGGCTTAATATGTTCTGACTTCAAAATGTTTGGATATTAGATGAAACACTAGTTTCAAGTGTTTAATAAATGGGCTTAAAAAACTCAGGAATAATTAATGAGCAAAACACAATAGAAATGATTGACCATGAAGGAGGTTTTATATCTGATATAGAATCATCTTCATTTGCATAAACTTTAACTTGGATTTTCTCTGGCAAATTTAGTTCATTCCTCAAAAATTCAGTAGAAAAGGAGAACATACCTAGACGTTTCTTAAGCCATCTAATAAACGAGCAGCACATGTTTTATCAAATATCAAAAACCCTTGGCTATGCCTCGGGTTTTTATATTTGATAAAACACTGTTGCTTGTTTTTAAATACTACTCTCAAACCATTATAAGACAATATCAAAACAAAAGTTAGCCTGTGTTTTTCTTCCGGATGCAACGCAGGCTAAACAAAAGTTTAGTCATCTAAACAAAAGTTAGATGACAGAATAATTTAATGTTTTTTTCTTATGAAAATATTACTGAGCATGTAAAGTATTCAAATCACCTTAGTTTATTTATATTAAATTGTGCTTAAAACAGTATTTGATTATTGACGTATCTCTTATTTGTACAGTTACAGTATTTGTACAGTATTTGATTACCGGTATTGTATATTTGTTTTTACAGAACTGTTGGTGCACCAATGCCCATTTATTTGAATGATCTTATGTTTATCCCTACGATTAAGGTATATTTTTGACTTTTCACTATAAAAATGATTATACAGCTATTTCAAAAAAGATTGACAAGGCAAATGGAGAAGGGTAATCGATGATGAATGAACAACTAAAAGGTCATGTGGAGCATTGAGAATTTCTTCTAAAACCCTAAATAATATACTGAAGATATTCAATGAATAGTAAAGGCATTTTGAGGTATTTGGGAATTGAATATGAAGAAATTCTTATTGCTCCATAATTTCTTTTGGTCGTTCGATCACCAATCACTGATCGCCATCCAGCATTTGCCCCATCAACCTTTTTGAAATAGCTATATATTAAATTAGAAAATTCATGAATAATTAATGAGGCCAAAACAATGGAAAATCATAAGTGTGAAGGAGTTTTTAATTTTGGATAAAGATTTGTCCTAATTTGCATTCCACTTTAACTTGAATTTTCTCGGCCAAAATTACTCAATTCATTTTAAAAATTACTACAACATGAAAATATAGTCCTAGACATTTCCTAAGAAATATAAAGTATTCAGGATCCCGCTCATACTTTATATATTACTTAAAGACTACATACATAAAAAATATGAATTTTAGGAGGGGGCATTATAACTCTACTCCTATGGCACTATGTACTGTAACTGTCTGTAAGGGACTTTCACCTAGTAAGCTAGTATCTTATTTATATAGTGCAGAACTTTCAATAAAAAGCAGCTACCGGCGATTAATCACTAGATACTTCACCTTAAACTGCCGGCTATTTTGACAAAAAATTAATTAATTGCCAAATAAAGTTATATACAAACACCAGTGGATTCAGACCCCTACTTTTTAAGACTAACCACCTACTACAAATATTATTGAAAGCTCTGATATTGGTTGTTAACTTTTTTGTAAGAAGCAGTTAATAAATGTATTGGTAAATTAATGGCTGATTTTTCACTTCATGTTCTATCCATTATCTAATATATATTATTACTCATTTCAAGAGTCTGGGAACAAAAGAACAAATTGATAAATGGGTTCCACTAGCAGAAAATTATAAGATACTTGGAACATATGGACAAACAGAGCTTGGACATGGTAATATATGTACACACCATCAATTTATGGATGGGGTGGTCTGCAGGAAAATTAAAGAAAAATGAAAAAAAAACAACACCCTTGTTTCTCTCAAGTTCCTATAAAGACCACCACTTATGCCCTCTCAAAAATTTCAATCACTCTACTGCACACACATCACCACCAATGAACTCCTCACTAAAATACATCCCTTGTTTACAAGTTCTCAAGATCCTCTTTGAGTAAGAAATACAATTTCAACACCCCCCTTCATTTTATATCTTTTTTTTGAGGTTCTTCCTGTTTTTCCTCCAGACCCCTACCCCAATCAGTATAACTAATGAACAGCCCTGTCATTTCTTTCTGTCATTTCTTTTTTTGTTTCACATGGGCTCTTCATTTATTTTTTCTTTCATTCCTATTTGATCAACTGAAAAGTCAATTCCTTACATGTACATGTATGTGTACACTATTCTGATTTATTAAACCCTCACTATATTTCCAACCAGGAACCAATATCAGAGCATTGGAGACAAAAGCCACTTATGATAAAACAAGACAAGAGTTTGTTGTGCACAGTCCTAGTCTTACTGCTTGCAAGTGGTGGCCTGGTTATAGTAAGTTATTGTTACAAGCTGGAGTATGTATTCTCTCTGCTTGAACACAAAGGAATTTGTGTGTTGAGCAGAAGAGAAACTCAAGTTCATAGTGTATTAATTGACAGCAGCTTACCGGTAATTAACTGTAGCTTGTACGTGACAATAGTTTGTTGGTAGCTTAGACAGTAATTTAACTGGGGTGCTCGTGGTTTATAAGCAGTAATTAATAAGGCATCAATAGGGCACCAGTGTTGGTAGGGTGTATATCTCTGGGCTGACTGAATTGACAGGTGATAACCTTTATTATATGGCAAGGTGATTAAATTCACGTGCCCTCTTTGTTTAATTTGCCATTCATGATGTACAGCATGGACCACCAACCTTTGTTTTTGTGTTCACCTTGCCATATAATAAACATTTTATTATCTTGCTTCCTCAGTCTATACCTAAGCCATGGAACCTCATTTTTCCCACTTTTTATGGCCTGTGCAATGCACGCTTGAGGCAGTGGAAAAAAACTTGTTGCAAAGCTTACGGTATGGTCCTCATGCCTGGTTAATAAGAGGTACTGGAATGTACTGACAGTAATTTTGAGGTGTTATTCTAGCTGTTATCTCTAGTTAGTATTTCAGCAAGAATTTCAATTTATTTTCAGTGGGACATACATCTACTCATGCCGTAATTGTGGCAAGATTGATCATAGATGGTGAAGATCATGGAATTCATTTCTTTATTGTGCAATTGAGGGACTTAAAAACCCACAAACCTCTTCCAGGTAATTTTTGTTCCTCTACTTTGGCTTATGGTAACCCTTTGCTGCATTTGCTGTAAGCATTCAGATTCGATAAGCAAAAGGCAAAAACCCATTTAATGTTTGTCCTGTGATGTTACTGGCTGCAGTAATAGTGGCAGAGGAATTTATGATTATCCAATCAGAATGTTGCAACACAGAACATGTTTGAGTCAGACTCCAACGCATACAAATGTAATTCTTTCCTAGCTTCTGCTCAGCCATGGAAAATCTCTTTGATTCATTATTTATTACAGATAAATTTAAACAATAAAAGAAGCTAGGGTGATGCTACTTTTAGCTAAACAACTTAGTATTAACATTATTATCATTCTGTGATTACAGGAATTAGTGTTGGAGATATAGGTCCAAAAGTTGGTATTTACATGAATGGATCAGATAATGGTTATCTTATGCTTGATCATGTCCAAATACCAAGAGAAAATATGCTAATGGGATTGGCTAAGGTAATTTCCATTTGCCTTAACAGTGTATAACATTCTACTTAATGAAAAACATAGCACTTTAAGAGATTTCATGAAAGATTGCAGATCAAGTCACTTAGAGTGGGTGCCTAGCTTGCACCTGTGGCACAAATAAGTGAGGGACAAAGAGGGCAGTGAAATGGGATCAATAGCCTGTGATGATGGGAAGGAGGACAGTGGTGATGGTGATTTTGGCAGCAGCAGTAGTATTTGTAACTTTGGTGGTAGAAGATAGTGTTGGCAGCACCAGTGGTGACTTTGGTGGTAGAGGTGGAGGCAGCAGCGGTGGTGGCTTTGGTGGTAGAGGTGGAGGCAGCAGCAGTGGTGGCTTTGGTGGTAGAGGTGGAGGCAGCAGCGGTGGTGGCTTTGATGGTAGAGGTGGAGGCAGCAGCGGTGGTGGCTTTGATGGTACTCAGGTGGCAGCAGCAATGGTGGTGGCTTTGATGTTAGAGGTGACAGCAGCAGCAGTGGTGGCTTTAAGGTAATTGCCCTATATCACTATGACGTCACATCAAAACAATCTATTGCTTAAACTCTAAGGATCATAGTCATGGGAGCAGGACAAAACAGTAACAGCACAATGAAAATTTATATGAAATGCGTTTTGTAGACCATAGAAAAGCAGGAACAGCCACCAAATACGGTAATTATTGTGTATTACACATCAGTAAAGATTATATTTGGAAACCAGACAATTTGAGAGTAAACTTTTCGTAGCAGAGTGAATTTTGTTCAAAGTTCTATTGTTCTGGACGATTTTGTCCCCCTCATAAACAAGCTGTGATGTCATAATGATATAGGTCAATTCTGTAGAAATAAAACTGCACATGGAATTTTCATGAAACATAACACAGTAGTAATTTTTGAGTTGTTTATCCACAAAATGAAATAAAAAATGGGGGGGGTTATCGTGCTCGTTTTTGCTCTGGATGATTTTAGAGTACACCATCTTTAGTGTCTTAAGGGCTAAACAGTCTAAAATAAAAATCGCGGCAAACAAGATTCACTTCTTGAATCTGAGTATTTCTAGCTCTCTAAAGTGAACTCTTTTTCACTCTTTGGACAACAATCTAGCAATATGATGCGATAAATTGATATGAAAATGCAGATGTTAAGCGAAAGAAGGTAAAATTGGATGATAGTGTGTACCCTCGTAGCAGCCTGAAAACAGCTTTCAATGACTCATTTAGAAAAATATCTAAAAATCTGGACATGGGATCTTTCCAGTAATTACGTATATTATAGAAAACCTTATTTTTGTCTATTTGAAGAAACAAAAACATATATAGGTGCCCATATTTGTTTTTTGCACTATTGTCTTTTAAAAGAGTGAATCTGACCATAAATGCATCCGTGGCCGAGGGTGGACTAGGGTGAGCTTCAAGATAATGCCTAAACGAAATATTGTTTAGAAATATTACTTTTACTCTGTTTTGAGTCACATCCAACGTAAAGAAGCGAAATGGGAACTATCAGTATTATGCGCAGCCATAGTGTGCAATGCAAAACTATGGAATTACCTTAATAGTAGAGGTAGTGGCAACAGAGTGGCACAATGTAGGTAGTAATGCCATGGTGTTGCTGGTTATGATGATGATAATGATATCTTTTTTTACATAAATAAGGTCTCTCCAGATGGAAAATTCACTAAACCCCAAAACTCCAAAGTTCTTTATGGAACAATGATGTATGTCAGAGCTCATATCCCAATAGATATGTTTGGGTTGTTATCAAGAGCTGTTACTATAGCAATTCGTTACAGTGCTGTCAGACGGCAGAGTGAGCTGAAGGCAGGGTAAGTGCATTAAATAAGAATGACACCAGGGACTTAAGAATGATTAATCATTAACATATCATTTATTTGGAGTGGGGAGTGAAAGGGGAGTGAAAGCATTCTAACATAAATCCCCTTCATAGAGGAGCTGTGAATGCATTTCCTTGAGTATTCATATCCTTAAATTATTTATTATATTTATTGCTTATTAGAGAGGGTGAACTTCAAGTAATTGACTTCAAAACTCAACAGTACAAGCTGTTGCCTGCATTGGCTGCTAGTTATGCCTATAGGTTTGCTGCTGATAGAGTGATTAAAGAATATAATACACTTAAGAATAAGATGATGGCAGGCATTTATTCAACTCTTCCTGAGGTGAGCTTGAGAAATATAGTTGTTACAGACAGGGGCGAAGAATGGTTACCTGCTCCCTACCTCTCTCCATCCAGTGTTTGATTTTGTGTGTTATTAAATTAACTTTATTATAAACCAAATCCACTTGGGTGTAATGCTCTCCCATTTTTGATCGTGTGTCATTCCCTTGGGCATTGTTTCTTGGTAAACCTTGAGAAGATATGTTAATATGGATGTGCCTCAAACAAAGAATGTTATTCCCAAGGGAATGAATAATGGTCTGAAATGGGAATATAATCCCAAGTTGATTTGGTCTATTATAATCTTCCTTCAACTCTGCTTTGCTCTCCTTACTCCTTACTCCCCTGCTCTACTCTCCTTCCCTCTCTCCTCTCTTGAATTCTCACCACTGCTTTCTGTTGCTCTGCTCTTTTAGGTATTTCTCAAATTTCTAAAATGAACTACCGGTAGTTCACAGGCCTAATGTTCTTTAACCTCTTAAAATTATTTCATAGATGCATTCTGTCACTAGCAGTTTAAAGGCATTTGTCACTGGTCAGGCACTTCATTATTCAGAAACTTGTAGACTTAGTTGTGGAGGACATGGATACTCTGCTTTTAGTATGCTTCCTGACCTCTACATGATTATAAATGCTGCTTGTACTTATGAAGGGGATAATGTTGTGCTTTTTCTTCAAGTTGCAAGGTAAACAATTGACAGAGGTATATTATGTATATATATTAGGTATAGAACATTATACCAACACAGTACCACCACCACAGTCTTAAAAAATTACATCTGCAAATGGTTAGACATTAACCTAATGGGAATACAATGTAAATTGCAGTCCCATCTCTCTATACTTTCTTGACGTACATCAGAGGTGGCTATCCTCAGTGTCAGCCCTCTTAACTATTTATGTGTTTATGGGTTAATAGTGGGATGGGTTCATGGGTTTTAAGGGGTTGGAATTTGGTGCAATTTGCCATGAAGGGCAGGAGCGGATGTAGCATTTCAGGGAGGATGGTTCATACCAGAGTAAAATTGAACTTCAACTAAAAAAAACTGAAAGCATAAAATTTTGAAAGATAGTTTTTTAAGTATGGAGGGAGGATTCACTGTCATCCAGTGACCACTCCTTAAGTCAGCCCCTGACTTTAATCTGTCCTTTTGTATTAAACACAATGTTCCAAGGTAAGGAGGTAATCACAGGCACCCTGTGATGACCCCATGAATCTGACACAGATGAGCCCTATTCTAGAACTCAAGCATTAGGACATGTTCTAAAATAATTAAATAGTTGCATTCATCTAACTGGATTTTATAGCCTAAACTTTTTTCCTCTCAGATATTTGTTAAAATGTGTGTCTAAAGCTCAGTCTGGTGAAGATTTACCCTCTACAGTATCGTATCTCAATAACAAAGACAATGGCATGGTCAGCTCTGCTACCACTATGGAACAGTTTTTAGACCCAAGTATTCAGTTAAAACTCTACAGTGATAGATCACAGAGGTAAGGGACTGTACATTATTTATGCCGAAAGGAGAGGAGTGTGTGTGTGTGTGTGTGTGTGTGGTGTGGCTGTTATGTGGGGGAAGGGGGTTGAAACTTTTTGGGAGGGTATAAAGGGGGTCTTTATATTAGTAAGATCTTGAGGAGATCATGGGGCGGTGAGTTTTTGTTTGCTGTTCGTTAATTGTAGTAAAACATGATAACCAAAAGAAAATGTGAATATCAAATATAATTTGTGAAAACACATCCCCTTCAGGTTTTAAGCGTCTGGCCAAACGAAACACCCTCCCCTCCTCCCCCCTCTCCCTATTCTGTGAAGTGACGTCTGAAAAAGTTAGAGGTTAAACTCTACCCTTGAATATTCTGAAATTTCAAAAACTGGTTAAAAGAAAGCTCTAGGAACAGGATGAAGAGATCTCTTTGGAATTCCCATCGTAGGATGATTCGTGATGTAGCAGAAAAGATGCAAGCTAAAGTAATGAGTGGACTGGACCCAATGGACGCCTGGAACTTGTTTTCTATGGAGCTTCTGCAGTGCGCAACTGTAAGTAGGTTTGACCAAAATCCTGGACAAGCTGACAGTTTGAGATAAAATAGAAAAAAAGCAAGTCCGAATACGTGCATATTTGTAAGTAGGTTTGACCTATCAAAAATTGCGCACGCACATCTTCGTGGGGAATCGACCTTTTTAATTATCTCTCGTTTTTTACTTCAGTTTTTAAAAGTGAAGCTTCTCGCTGACTGCTTAATATAATTTATTTTACAGGCTCACAGTTTCTACCTGACAGTATTGTACTATACGGATTTTCTTCGTTTTGGTCTCGCTAACATCAGCGGACCAACAGCCAGTGTCCTTAAACGAATGTCTGATATCTACGCTCTGCATGGAGTAGTTCAAGACTCTGGGAGCTTTTTGGAGGTGAGTAACAGCGCACTCATGTTGATACATATAATATTTCCTCTTCTAGCCAAAGTAGTATGTGAAGGTGAAGGTAATTGAAAAAGGTCTTAAAAAGATTATTGGGTGGCATACGCTGTTATTGCGTCGCATCTCACCACTGTGAGTCCAATGTATCGGGTCACTGGTTCGAACCCTGCGGATGCATCATGTGAGTAGAGTTTGTTAGATGTGTTGTTCTCTCCCTTGCCACCAGGGTTATTCTCCGGGTTCTCCGGTTTTCATCCCATAAAAATTGAATTTAGTGGTAGGTAGTGGTAGTGTGCGTGGAGCGAGCCTCACGAAAGAGTCCCTCACGAGGAGTGATGGTTAAAAAATATACTTTTCTCTGCGTAGGTGTCTATGATCTTCGACTTCCCAAGTGAAATTATTAAATTATGATATTAAATAAATCTTTATATTAGATTATTTATTATTACTGTTTATGCAGAATGGTGTTTTGAACACAACTCAATTGCGTACGGTAAAAGAGCAGCTTGGTTTGCTTCTAGACCAATTAAGGTTCGTCAACAGAATTGTTCAGTGTTTAACTGTAAAATGTAAAAGATTCATGTTAATCTATCGGAAATCTACGGAGCCCCTAAAGGGCCATACCACAAATTTTTTCTGGTGAATGGTCGAGTTATAAGTCGACTTATAACTCGACAGAATGATAATGTCGAGTTATAAGTCGA
>WUAP02147289.1:0-11330 GCA_015163945.2 Stichodactyla helianthus | reverse complement strand
CACTGTGGTCCAACGGGCCGGGTCACTGGTTCGAGCCCTGCGGATGCCACATGTGAGTAGTGTTTGTTTGATGTGTTGTTCTCTGCCTTGCCATGAGGGTTTTCTCTAATGATATGTGTTTCTCCAGTAATACGTGTTTCTCCAGTAATATGGGTTTCCCCAGTAATATGGGTTTTTACTGGGGAAACACATATTACTGGGGAAACACACAGTACTGGGGAAACACACATTACTGAGGAAACACATATTACTGGAGCAACACATATTACTGGAGCAACACATATTACTGGAGCAACACATATTACTACGCTCAAATCGTAGCGATAAGTTGGCTTATAAACGAATGTAAAGTGAATGCGTTCGATGTATATATAGATAGAGAGAATAAAGAGAAAAATAACATTAAGCCCCTGGCGGAAATCGAACCCCACGTTTTCGGTTTACTAGTCCGATAATGTGTTACCACTACACCACAAGGACCAGCCACGCTAGAAACGCAGCCGGACAATGTAATGTACGTGGCAACCGTAGGGGATCCCAGGGCGTTATTTTTCTCTATGGATAAGCTGAACACCATAAATTTGGGTACGCAGTATATATTAGAAATAAATGTAAAGTGAATGCGTTCAGTGTATATATAGATAGAGAGAATAAAGAGAAAAATAACATTAAGCCCCTGGCGGGAATCGAACCCCACGTCTTCAGTTATTTTTCTCTTTATTCTCTCTATCTATATATACACATGTAAACTAATCCCAGTAATATACCATAGAGCAGATTTCGTATGACTGTGAAAAAGTCGCGGCACGGTCAGTGCCGTAAGCGTGCCCTGCCGCGACCGTGATGTTTTCTAGAATTTCAAAGTTCCTTGCCGCGCCTTGACCGTGTCCGCGTTCGTGCCGTGACTTTTTCACAGTCATTCGAAATCTGCTCTAATGTGCCACTATAATGTAGCGGGGTCTCGTCGGAGCCTCTGGTAGGAGCCGCTTAGTTGATTGATCAAGCCGCACCAATAGAATTGCAGCTTGCTCGAAATTGTTCTGGTTCACTGATTGGCTGCTTGTAATCCAGCTTGTGATTGGCTGTTTTTCTTTGTTGTGAGAGTAGGGAGGTACGAGTATCCATTGCTCTCTCTCTAGACAGTGTTTGCTTTCGTAGTTTCAAGAGATTTCAAAGTGGTTTTACTAGTAGTTCTAAATACTTCTCAATGCCTCGTCGTATATCCGAAGAGTTATTTTACGAAATCTTGTCAGAAACTCTGGAGAAACGGTTTCAAGACATTGAAACCTTATCGGAAGAGCAAAAGACATCCCTTTTGGCTCTGATAAACAAAAGAGATGTGTTCGCCATCTTGGCTACGGGCCATGGAAAATCTTTGATTTTTCAACTTCTGCCAGATCTTTGCCGGGAGTTGTTTCATCGAGGATCCCAATATCCCAAGAATATGCAATCGTGGTTCTCATTTGCCCACTGCGATCCTTAGTGGACTCTCACATTCGTGAGCTCGAAAGATACGGTTTGCGAGCGACATCTTTGAATAGAGACCTTAAGCACCGACGACGACGATCATGTCCGAGCGAGGAGTGGTTCGAGAACGGCGTCCACGTTCGTAAGACGTCAAACCAAGAGTTTTGAGGTTGTCGACTTCGTGTGGACGACGAAGACACTATTTCACGCATACGCACTAATGATATGTAAACATAATTACTTCTGGTTCGTCGTCGTCGTCAAATTCGTCGTCAGTGCTTAAGGTCTCTAATGCTGATGAACTCGAAGAAGACGCCATTCAGCGAGGAGAGTATTCTTTTGTCTTTGCCAGCCCCGAGTCGTTTCTCGAAAATGACAAATGGTGAAGCATGCTTCTGAACGAAGAGTTTCAAAAAAGACTGTTCTCGTTTATAACAGACGAAGACCATGTCATTCGCTTTTTAAATTTATAAGTTCCTCCTGAGTAGACCGTTTATAAATGAACATGAGATAGTAGCTTTTTAAAGTAAAAAATTCAAAAAACGGTTCAAATACTATAAATTTGGTATGTATGTAATCTACAGAACATGACGATATAGGATACGAAGTTTGAAAGCGAAAGGAAAAGTAAAACTCGAGATATAAGCATTGAAAGTGTAAATTTTGGACTAGCGAAGCAACACGCGAACCGAAGACTAGCAGTATTAAGTACACTCGTCAACTCAACTTTACAGAAAGAACAGATAAAACAAAGCAATAAAATGTATAAATCTACACATGTATGCGATTCAGAATCTAAACTACACATGTAAGCGATTCAGAATCTAAAGTTTTAGCAGAATACTAAGACATACATAAGAGAAAACGTTCTTCAAAGTCATAGTATGTGTAGCTTTCAAAATGGCGGACTTAAAGTGAAATGAACAAGATAGTAGCTTTTTGAAGTAAAAAATTCAAAAAAACGGTTCAAATACTATAAATGTTTCGCAAATGTCACTCAAAACACTAAAAATTACATTTTCGCAGGTCTCATATTTGACTATTCCCGGGAGATCACGCCCGGACCTCTGTAATTGCTCCAGCTTTGGTGATTGTTTATTTCAGAAACCAAAATTCACCCCCCTATTGAAAATCCTGGATCCAAGTTCATCGCCAGACCTTAAAAAAGCCAAAAAGTCGATATTGACGATCACCAAGAAGATCTGACCGAAAAATTGGAAGAGATACTAAATAGATTGGCGAAGCTGGATACAATCCAAGCAACAATGAAGAGTATTGAAGAATCTCTGTCAAATCTCCAAGTAAGAACAAAGAAGCTGGAACTTTTTGAAGGCGGGCAAGGATATTATTGACCTTAAACAATGCTGGTCCTTTCTTGGTGACAAGGTGGATAAGTCATCTGACACGATAAAACTAGTAAACCGAAGACGTGGGGTTCGAATCCCGCCAAGGGCTTAAAGGCCCACTTGCATCCAAGGTGCATTGCGCGCTTCGATGAATTTCTAACATACAGAAAATCGAGCGAATTGTGCAAATTACTAATTCCACAAAATCCATATCCATCCTCTGATAATATAAATCGAAAAAAACTCGAGCTATCTCTTTTCTAACCAATCAGATCTCTTTATTTAAATGCCTAGTCGTTCTAGCACTTTCGCACTAATTGGGGGCACTATTGCTCACACACACTACCACTACAATGACTGTTAGTTAAGCATACAACTCTCAGATAGCGTGCTCTAACAATGGGACCATTTCAAAACAAAATAAACGACCGCAAAGGACTGTGGATGCAAGTGGGCCTTTAATGTTATTTTTCTCTTTATTCTTTCTATATAGCTGGAACTTTTTGAAGCCTCAGCGAGCAAGGATATTTTTTACCTTAAACAGTTCTGGTCCTTTCTTGGTGACAAGGTAGATAAGTCATCTGACACGATAAAACTAGTAAACCGAAGGCGTGGGGTTCGAATCCCGCCAAGGGCTTAATGTTATTTTTCTCTTTATTCTTTCTATATCTACATACACACCAAACGCATTCACTTTACATCCATGACACGATAAACGTTTGCCAAACTCAATCTGAAATGACGATATCAAGAATGCAAGAATTACAAGCAAAAGTAAAGGATTACGATGATAAATTAGAAGAACTAAAGACGAAGGACTTATACCTTGAAGCTTACTCAAGAAGGGAGAGTATAAAATTTATGACTAGCCGTTTATACTCCATAAAAAGGGAAATGCTGCGAGCTTTCAGTGCGCATAATAGGTAAAAACCCTTTATATGTTTGCCGTTGTGGCGCGACATATGCTTGGGTGCACACGCGATCTGTCTGACTTTTGATCGCCGAGGTTTCGATTTTCAAAGCAAGCGAAATATAGGTAAGTTTAATCATTGTCGTAGTTTCATCGAAACCTATTTATTATTGGGAGCATTCTTCAAGGTCACGAACAGTTTAGTGATATTTCGAGGGGAAGACAGTGTTCTTTTATGAGTTTTTCAGCGCTGTTGTGAGCTAAATGTTTACCGATCCAACGACCTGATCTACAGTGGTGGCAGTCCAGCGTTCGATCGGCAAACTTTGAGCACACAACAGTGCAGAAAAAGACACAAAAGAACACTGTCTGCCTCTGGAAACATCATTGAACTGTTCGTGACCTTGATGAATGCTCCCACCAATAAAAAGCTCTGCATTTGACATGATGAAACTGCAAAAATAATCGTCTAAACTCACCTAAATTCCTTTGTGATTTACAAAACGAAGGCCCGGCGACGAAAGTCATGCTGGGATTGCTGACAGGACACGTGGCTGGAAGACCACGGAGACAGGTGACAAATCATCCAAAGTCAGGCAGCCAAGCAGCCATTGACACAAATCCAAGAAATCGAAATTTTGGTAAGTACTTCATGTATGCCAGATTATAATGTCCTGGGAGTATTGTGATTGGTCCTATCTCTCTCTTGTGTCCTTAGTATATTATTATAATCTGGCATACATGAAGTACTTACCGAAATTTTTCTTGCCATAAGGAACACAGGGATCCCGTCGTGATTAGTTTCGCTGCTCGCCTGATGGCTCGCAGCAAATATCAATGAAAGGGAAGGCAAAGACGTAGAAGTTTTAAGATCGTTTTTGAGAGACCACCCCAAAGACTGTGATAAGATTCTGGGCAGCTCTCTAAAAGACACGAATTTTCAGATGTTTAGAGACCTTCCATACGAGCTAGTGAAGAGAAGAAGAATGCAGATGCCAACGTACAGGAAAGCACGCCAATCGAGGATTCCTGTCGCTTTCAGCAAATCCGAGCCAGATAAGTTGTACGTTAGAGGTAAATTTTGGCCATCCGGCAAAGAACTTATCGTGTAAGATTATTTCAATCTGTTTCTACTCTAAACTATAATATCCTCAGCTAAGGAGGCTCAATCAGGTTTTTTCCCGTACTTGTTATCTCTTTAATCTCTCAATGCAATCAGCGTGATCATTCTAAATGAATTAGTATGAGGGGGGAGAGATACTCGATAAGAAAGATAACTCCAGTTTAAAGATGAAGAGTATATGGCATTGTGTTTATTTATTTTCCATTATAGTTTTAACATGTTGTTGTGTTTAGGCACGGCAATATTATTTGGAAGCAAATTGAACTGCATCATTCGACACCAAATTTTGGATATAAATCGAAGATATGCAATCAGTAGTATGGAGTGAGATCCAAGGTAACAATTTTTTGTTTGTAAATTCTTACTTACCAAATTTTGAGAAAGATCAAGTAATATTATTGAAGGAAATCTTAGAAAAGATTAATTGTGTAGATTGTCCTGCAGGAACCTACATTGTTTGGGGTGGCGACTTCAATTTTATTTTCGATCTAGAGTTGGAAGCATCGGGTGGAAATCCAAACCTTAAGCTTTGTTCAATTCAAACGATGGAAACCATTATGGTTGAGTGCGACCTCTGTGATATATGGAGATTACGTAATCAACAAAACGTTTCACTTGGCGGGGTAGTGCGCAGGGAAAGAAAAGTAGTCCCGATCAATTTCTACATCGAAGATTAGACTTCTTTTTCATATCCGATGAATTACAGCTATTCGTTGAAGATTGCGATATTATTCCAGCTCCAACTACTGACCACTCAGCAATTACATTACATTTAAAATTTTTCAATGACGACGTAAGGGGACCTTCTTTTTGGAAGTTCAATAATTCCCTCATGGAAAACAATGAATTCGTTGAAATTTAAAAAAACACAACTGAATAACTTTAAGCTTTCCTTGGATAATGAAAATATTGTAAATCCGCAATTGAAATGGGAGCTAATTAAATACGAAATTCGTAAATTCGCCGATAAGATTCTCAAAACAATTGGCAAGGAATCGTAGATCAGCTTGAAACTGAAATAAAAGAAATAGAGAAAACATCAAATTGGCAACATGATGTGGAGATGGTCACAAAACATGATAGGCTTTTGAAGATTCTAGAAAAGAGAAGTAATTATATAACCGAGGGAATAATTATTAGGTCTAAATCAAACTGGTACGAGCTAGGTGAAAAGAGCAATAAATATTTTTTGAACCTTGAAAAAAGTAATAAAGCAAAAACTCAACGAAGACAATGTATAACAAAACCAAATGAAATACTGGAAACCATCGAACAGCATTTTAACCGATTTTTTAAATCTAAATCACGCAAAACAGAAGCGGAGTGTTTGGAATTTCTTTCAGATTTTCCTGCTCCACAACTATCAGAAGAGAATAAGGAGGCCTGTGAAGGAAAAATAGATAGTAAAGAAATGTCACAATGCTCTAAAACAAATGGACAAGTCCAAAACACTGGGTAATGATGGATTAACAAAAGAATTATATTTAAGTTTATGGACAGAAATAAAAGACGACTTAGTTGAATATGCCACTTTGAAACATTTCGGTTTTGGGAACAATTTTATCAAGTGGGTAAAAATCTTATTGAGTGAAAATATTAGCTGGATTATGAATAACGGCAGTGTTACAAATTTTTTCCAAGTCCATAGGGGAAGGAAACAAGGAGACCCCATCTCTCCCTATCTTTTTATTCTTATCATAGAAATAATGGCGACTATGATGCGAAAATGCGAAGGAATCAAAGGATTTCAAATGAACACTAAACATACTAGTCAAACATTGACGCTTTTTGCAAACGATACCACTTTTTTTTTTAGAGACATAGCCTCACTCAAAAATGTTTTGGATCAACTGGAATTGTTTTATTATTTTTCATCTCTAATATTGAACTTAAAGAAATCCGAGAGCTGGATGGTTGGGCAGAAAAAGTTGTACAGACTCAACTTTAATTTCACATATTCAGTGGATTAAATTTCATGAGAAGGGCACGAGAATTTTAGGTATCTATTTTTCTTATAATAAGGATTATTATTACGACGACAATTTGAAGCGAATTATTAACAATTTTAAGACAATTCTATCTATATGGAAAACGAGGAACTTTAACACTGTATGGGAAAATCCAAGTACTCCGTTGTCTCGCGCTTCCTAAGCTTTTATGTTTGTTCAAAGGTCTACGTCCCTAAAGACTTTATTAAATTAGTAGAAAGTACCATCAAAGACTTTATATGGAACGATAAAAACCTAAAATTAAGCATGATAGTCTAATTGGAGATTATTCAATGGGGGGATTGAAACTTCCAGATTTCGATTTATGTCTTAAAGCTAACAGAGTAAAATGGGCCATTAGGTTTATATTATCTAAAGAAGAAACATTCAATACCAAAGGAATGGGAAAATGCGCTAAAAGAAAGAAGGAATACAGTAGTAGCAAATGGGCAACAAACGAAGATTCTGAATTTAAGCAGGAAAATCGATTTAGAAAAGGTAAAATCAAACCAGATATATCAATGGTTAATTAGTCAAAAATTCAAATCCCCGTCATCCCAAACAAAAGTGAGTAAACGTATGAATCAGGACATTCAGGACATAGAGCTTTATTGGAAAGAAATTTATAACAGAATTTATAAAACCACAATTGATACTTATTAGAGGTATTTTCAATTTAAATTACTTAATAACATTCTTTATTATATGGCTACGATAGTACGCGCGCTCTGATTGGCTGATTTCCGGTCTGATATTTTCCCGTCTCAGACCGGTAAGTTAAGTTCGCCTGTCTTTCGTCGACGCAGCTAAAAAAAGCCATATAATAAACGATTTATTAACCTCGCTTGCTCGGTTAATAACCTCTTAGTATTTATTTTAACGTTGTAAGTTCCCTTCTTTTGAAACTGTAATTTTGTTATTAGTAGTAAATAAGTAAATAAGAAATAAAGAAGTAAATAAGAAATAAATAAATAATTTTAAAAAAATTGGACTGTCGCTTTGACATTTGGACACGTGTATACACGACAGAAATGTTTCTGGGGACTCCCCAAAGTTTCAGCCACAACAAGATGCAACCTCCCCTCCCTAAATACTAAAAGCGCCACGGGGTACTCTCGTGTGATTGGTTAATACTAATTGGTTGATTGACACATCGATTTAGCATGGAAATGAGGTTCTAAGCGGCTCCTACCAGAGGCTCCGACGAGACCTCGCTGCTTCGAAGGCTAATTATGTCCAATACTGTCGACCTGATACGGATCGTCAGTGTAGCTCACGATCCGTGCGGTTCGTGAAATCGTTTCGTGCAATCCGTGAAAATTCATCAGTTTACAAGGTTCGTTATCACCTCACATCAAAATCACCAGAAACCATTCAAAATAGAATATGAATTGCGTCGTTTTCAAAAGCTAATCTATCGTAATAAACATAAATGAGTTTCACGAACCGTACTCAAAATAAGTGGCCGGGAACAAATTTCGGTGAGCCTCTGGGACCAGATTATCCACTATCATGATCACAAGCCTTTGAGAGTCACTGATAGTTGACTTTTTGGAGCACAAATCTTCTTCTTTGAGGTACTTTCTTTCACTCTATCGAGATTTCTCTCTGCCACAGTTGGGGTGGGAAAAAATATTTCTTTGTTTATGTGGAGTTTCAAGTCTTTCTGAATTCATTTTGTGTGTGTTTTTTTTTTTTTTTTTTGAGGTTTGAAGTTTTGCCGTTGGCTCCCATAGTCGGCAGCCTTGCACTCTTATACAAGAAAGACCAAAAATGAAAAAACGCTGAAAAACGCTAAAAATCGACTTTCTGTGTAAACGATCAATTAGACTTGAATACAAAACATTAAAGTGTATTGAGCTGAATATTTATTGAGTTGGGTCTCTTTTTATCTATTTATTTCATTTTATTCATATCTTAAATAAAAACTATACGGACTATTCAGAGCCATTGCTTGGGCAGCCTGTGAGTGGAACAAAACTATTGAAATGCTGGAACTTGAGTAACCAAAAATGCAAACCTTTTAGGGTCTGTGGAGGGGGGCTGCTAATACACTCTGTGCACCCCCCTGGCTATGGGCTTGAAATGCCCAAAATGAATCGCCATGAAAAATTCATGAAATTTTTTTTCTAAGTTAAAATTAACTTTGAAATTTGTCATTTCTAGGCACATTTCGTTGCTTTTACAGTGAATTTGAGGTTCTAAAACGTTACTTTTATGCACATTCTCAACTGTTGGACAAAAAAGGGGGGACTGGCAAGATTCACCCAACTTTAACCCTAAACACCATGACCCCTCCCCTAAAGACAGTCATTCCTTCTTTCTATGCATATTTTTTCGTGATCCCGTCAATAAATTTTTGATGACCTCCCACTTCATTCTTGCCAGACCCCCCTATAAATGATTAACGGTCCCTTAGAAGTAAAAATCAATATGACACAGAGTGTTAAAAACACGAGAATTACAATAAAAATCTGTATTTGAAATAAATTTAAATTTCCACTCTATAGACCTCTTTACATTGGGTGTAATGCTTTCCCATTTCAGACCACATGTCATTCTCTTGGGAATAATGTTGTCTTCTCAAGCATTTTTTGAGAAGCAACAGAGATAAAGCCCAAGGGAATGACATGACATGATCTGAAATGATAAAAAATGCTCAAAGTAAAGAGGTCTACGTATTCTGCACTACCGGTATTTCCAAAAAAATCCACACTATTCTGCACTATTTTCATTTTTTTCTGGCAATCTAACAGATGCTCTTTATACACATGTTATTAGTACAATGGACCTAATGGCAACTTTCTTTTCACTGGCAATTGTCAACAATAATTATCAGTACTCAACCTTAGTAGCCCACTGTGACGTTATCATATAATCAGTTACACGTTTATCATGTAGTTATTAGCTTTATGTAACCTGAACCCTCAAGGGTGTGTATTCAGTCTGGGTTAGTCGAGTAAAAATACACACACGACTTCGGTTGTTATCCTTTATTCCTTCTGCTCGAAGCCTCTGTCTCCCTTGAGACCAAACATCTCAAAGACGACACACCCACTAGTCTGTGACTAGTAAGAATTACCTTCGGGTTAGTAAAACTTGAGATCCACTAGCCAATGGGTTATCTCTTGGCTAGTAACTTCTCAGCTCCACTAGCCCAAGAGCCAGTGGTGAAAAAAGTTTAACGTTCAGCAGTGATTGAGTGATTATCTTTTTGTTGCATTTCAGATTTATGCAACGTAAACAAAATATAGCTAAGGAATGTGTAGTGTTATATTTCTTAATAATAAGCAGATATGAAATGGTCAGATATAAATTATTCTCATTCAGTAAACTCATCAGCTGCAGCAGCTCCAGACCACTCAGTACTTGAATTGGAATTTTACTACATTTTTCTTTCTCAGTCATGTATTGGTAATTGGTAATGACTACAATTATTGATAAATGGGAATGGGTGGCTATAAAACAATAAAAACTTGGAAATGCTAGGGGCAAGAAATGGAACACCAATGCCCAATTTACTGGGAGGGTTTTTCTTTTTATCTATTTAAGTTTTCAGAGTTCTCTTGTGTGCAAAAAGCAGCAGCAGAACTGGTAAATAGAGCACCAAGATTTTGTCACATTACTCCCCTTCTTACAGAACTTCACTGGTTGAAAATTAAATATAGAATTGATTTAAAGATACTTCTTATTACAAAGCTATTCATGGGCTGGCCTCACAATACATAACTAAGTATAAATAAAATGTTATTAAGTTTTGTTATTATTGCTGCTTCACAACTTTCGGTGAAAAGCGAAAAGCTTTGGACATGCATAAAATTGATATGTTATTCATTTTATTTTTCAAAGAATACTTGATATACTTCTGTGGTCTTTTTCTTGGTATGCAAGTATTTTTTGGTCTGACTTCAAAAACTAATATGGTATCATACAGGTAAACATACTGTGCTTCAGTTTTTGTAATTATGTAAAATATGACTATTTTAGCAAATGATTGGGAACAAACCTAGGGTTTCTTGTGGTGTATTGGCACTAGGGGACTGGTACTGAGTTACTGTTGTGGATAAATATAATTGGCTGGGGTTTGGCACCATATGGTTTGGTTCTGGTGTTTTCTAATTATAAATAAGCCCGGTAAATCTCCATGCATTACACTGGCGATGAGGATGATATTGTTATTCTCTTAAGGGACTAGTCATCATTTAGTGGGAGAGGGGAACTTCTTCCACAAATTGGAGTTAGTAACAAATTTTTGAAAAGAAAGTAATATCAAATACCGGTACCAAAACACTGTGCATAACATCTCAGGGACCGCGGAGACGGGGGTCTGGGGGTGCTTTAGCCCCCCTCCTCCCCCCCCCCCCCACTTTTTACAAGAATGACATACATGCTCTACTATCAAGCAGTAAGGATTTACTAAAGCCTGGTTCTCACTAGCGACGCAAGCATAAGCGCAAGCAACATACGCAGACTCAGTACTGCATTTGTCACCGAGG
>WUAP02147278.1:0-11341 GCA_015163945.2 Stichodactyla helianthus | reverse complement strand
TATATGTACTTTGTTATTGTATTGTATTCTTTGATAGTGTTAATGATTTGATTATGAACGGCTTTCATGTAAAGAAGGTTTTTTAACTTATTGGAACTACCGTTTTGAAATAAAGGTGATTCATTCATTCATTCATTCATTCTCTCTGTTTCTCTCTTCCTTTCTTTTCTTTTCTTTTTCTTTTTTCCTTTTCTTTCCTCCCTTTTCTTTTTCTTCGTTCGTTTGTTCGCTCCCTTTTTCCTATCTCTTTCCTTTTGTTCGTTTTTTTTTCTTTCCTTCCTTCCTTCCTTCCTTTAGCTCTTTCTTTCTGTATCTCAATCGTAAGACTGAACTTTGTTCCTTAGAAAGCAAATTGCTCATAACTACAATATTTTTAAACACATAAACACATGCCTGGTCGCTTGGTCGGTCTGTTGGTCGATCTGTTGGTCGATCTGCTAGTACATGTTTGATACGAGGAACCTGTGTTCGAGTTGTGACCGCAAAGCATCTATGGATTCAATACTATAAATCTCCAATCTACAGATCGTTTGAAGGCACAGATCTACCATTTATTCAAGGGGAAAAAAAATTTAGAACAAGAGTCTCAAGGGTGATTGGACATGTGTGACAAAAAGACAGCCGTCGCATATGATTCACACGAATATGTACCTCAATCAGTCCATCTTTACTTGGATGTATAATACTAGGCATTAAACAGTCTCCAATATCACTGTGATCATGGTATACGTGCAGATTATTAAACAAAGGCGAGACTTATTTAATCGATACAAGGAAATTAAGAACACGGATCACTAACGCCGGTTGTAGAGCAATATTGACCGAGTACTTTGTTGTCCGAACCGATATCGATTTACAAAATTTGAAACACATTTTGCACATTTTAAAGGTAAATGGAAAGTAACAATACCGAAAGTTATTCTTTCCATTAAGAACCGGTTTTTTCGCTTCAAACATTATCTTCTTATTTGACTTTGTGGTATTTCCTTCTTCTTTTTCTCAAGCATGTTAAGGCCTGGGTCAGGCAGCTAATTAGCATAAAATGGTATTTTTACAGTTTAATGTGTTGGGTTGCAAATTTGATCTTATAACTTGGGTACATATTAGTTTTTATTGAGATTGCAAAATTTTTTTGTCACGATGACATCCCTTGGTCACGTGACCAATATTAATATGCAGAAAGTCTCAAAAACTCAATGCAAAATGGGCCGTATAGACTCACTAACCAGACTGATGAAAAATATGTTTAGACGACTCTCGTAAATGTCTTTCATGCTTGCCTTTATATGGTTGCTCATCATTGATTGTTATGGAGATATTAAAGAAAAGGTCATGTGACCAAATGCCGAATTTATAAATTTGCACTGTTTAGATGTGGTCATCCATACAAAGTCTGGGTTTGTGTGCCTAAATATCCTTGACATTTCAACACCAAAAAATAACTTCAAAAAATGTATTTTCACCGGCCCATATTTAAATTTCTGTTTTTCGGTCCTATGGGTCACGTGACCACCAAATTCTGACCGTACATGGATTAAAATGTTAAGGAACCTAATTGTCACTGAGTCTCTTCTCCTCCTTCTTCTTCTCCTCTCCTCTCCTCTCCTCGTCTTTTTTCTTGTCTTGTCTTTTTTTTTTTTTTGTCTTGTCTTGTCTTGTCTCTTTTCTTTTTTAATCATCTCTTCTTACACTCTGTTTTTTTTTCGTCTGTTGAATTATTCACTTCCACTCGAGGAAAAGTAAATCCTATGTATTTTCATTCTAAGAATTTCGAACTTCTTCATTCTAGTGCTTACCGTGACACTTAGACATGAATACAAATATAATCTATTGGATTCGACATTCCTATCAATCACTTTATTCTGGTGTATTCCTCAAACGAAGACTCTGGCTTGCTCTTGCTTTATCTAATTTTATCTGAAAGAACTATCTCAAGAAAGATTGTCGTCGACAAGCGACAAGGGTCTGCGTAAACATAACAACATAATTCTGTCAGTTTAATATTGAGACATTCACAATTGCATTCACTACTGCTGGAAGCCATTTTTAACACTTTTAGTTGTCATTATTTGCATCATTAGTCATAAAGATGGTTTTAGAATGACCTATCTTAATTGCTCCTATCTCCATGGCGACAACAACTTTTTTCGAAACTATGTATAATGATTACAAGAGACTTAGCTTGGCTACCGGGGGAAAAAGGTTTGTCTGTTTATGAATTTTTACGGCGGACGTGAGTCGTTCAAGTAGCATTCGAGTAGTTGAAAGAGTGGCTTTGAAATTCAAAGAGTGAAAAATAAAATGGAAAGTAAAAAAAGTATTCAGGTTTTTTTTCTTTTTTTTCTTCTTTTTTGCGTTTCTCTCTTAAGAATACCTTTTATGGCTTTAAGATGACAGAAGCCACTGCCTAAACATGTCTAAATTTTCACTAAAAAGAATCGTGGTTTCTCTTAATTAAACTAGCCTTCATAATTACGACAAGTGTCATAAGAATAAAGGCATTGTATGGCATCGTAAATCGTACCTTTTTAGTCCAGAATTAAACCATTTCACGCAGCTTTCCTCTAGTAGTCTACTCGCACAAAGGTCTTACAGCCACTGTTCTTCATGAGTAAAACAGATCAACGATCAAAGCATCGGCTTTTATGAAGGACGTTCTGATCCCTGAGGCGATCAGTGATTAAAGGAGTTTCTTTTGTCGACATTAAGAACTAATAGCCTGAGTGCCAAGACACTAGGAAATTAACTTTCTCCAAAGGTTTAGTGTTTTTATTTTGTGATTTTGACGTTTTTTGGTCGGGATTGAATAGATGACATGTACCAATGATCGCGGCATGGCAACGGACTCTCAATGACCGTGAGTGCTTAAATTTCTCCCGTTATGGAGTGGATTTTGTTTGAGTGGAAAACGTACTGTAGCTAATCGCACCGGAGGCTTTCATTTAGTATGGCGTTGGGGGGGGGGGGGGTCGGCAAAATTTAGGGGGTTCGTTATCTTGAGGGTCTTCTTGTAGGGGGTATTACGTTTCCAGAGGTGTGAGGCCGTAAGTATATGACTGAAGTCTTGGGAGATGTAGGTTTGTACTCTTCAAGGGGAAGGGGGGGGGAGGTTATCAAATGTTTGGTAGCCAAGGCTCAAAATTTGCCGGACTCTCATCCCCGCCGCCATAATAAATAAAAAACCACCAATAACCGTTTACTTGTAAGTTGGACCACGTTTGTATGTGATTATCAAAGCTAAGAAATTGATACTTGGGAGGGGAATGGTTGCTATGGCAACTGTTGCTAGCACGTTTTCTCCCATTTCATCTCATCTCAACCTCTTGCGATTACGGATTCTCTGTTGGAAGCTCATCCCTTTTCGCGTATCTTCTCAAGCTATATAATACCCGAGGAATGAAGAAAATAATGCTCAAGGGAATGATTCGTGATCTTCAATTAGAAAACTAAGCAGGCCTGAAATTATCGAGTCTCTAGCAAAACGATTTAATTTTAATTATCGTAGGATTAACAAATAATTTCTTAAACTCGCCTTTTCCGTGCTAAAGCTATTCATACACAGAAGCAAAGAGTTTTTTTTCACACACACAAAAAGGTTGACAAAGGATAGAAATAACCATCTTTCTAACAGGATTCGATGCACAATAAATGTTTAGGTTGCCCTGAGGTAGAATGTGTTGTGTCATAGTTGCCATAACAACGCACGCTAGATCACATATTGTCCGACTTCCATGGCAACCAAAAAAAAATTAGCCGGTGATTGTCTTCGCGGACATCAAAAACCGTTTCTAATCAAGTTCATCTTGTTTTTACCATAAAACCTGTCTGAAGTGAATAAAGTCTGTTTCTTGAAGATTTCGTAGACATTTTTTTTTACATTTCTCATAAAAAGTGATTCCTAATGATTTTTGACAATGTAGGTAAATCGGGTTTATTGGATCAAGTTAAACGTCCCACGAGCTAGCATGTTTTAAAGGACCTGGAAGTTTATTTTGAAATGATTTTAGTGTTATTAAAACAAAGTTATTGACATGTGAAAGGCCTTATTGTTCGTGTGGCTCTAAAGCTGACGTTTTCCCGGAATAGGTATATGAATATCACCATCATCTTCTACGTAATATCATGTATAATAACACGTTTTGTCAAACTCCAGGTCGTGATTAAACAAATCGTGGAAGCACCGAGAAGCCATAACCGTGTAGCCTGCGTAGCTGGCGCTGATACTTGTCGTAGCTTACATAAGTTATACACCTTTCCCGAATTCGCTTGGATGATCACGAAGCAATGGCTCCAAGTCGAGACTGAACTTGAATCTTTTGTTTATCAAGGCCAACCTCGACTTGAAACCATTGTTCCGTGATCATCCAAGCGAATTCGGGAAAGGTCTATTGCGGCAAAAAATCTGTAATTCTAGCATTTGCCTTCGGCGTAATGCATACCGTACCGTGTACGTAACATGCTCGTGTCATCATACGTTTCTCAATCGAGTAGTGTTTTAAACGCGCATGTTCGTGCTATGAGCGCAAGATACAGCGTATGCATGGAGATCGATAGGTACCTTATCTGCTTTTTATCTCGAGTCATTTGACAGTCAGTATCGCAGTTCTTTCCATCTGCGTTGCTTCACATTTACAATCTGTTATTGATCGATCTCAATGTGCTATAAAACCTTAAAAGACTCTTCGAGGAGGTATTTAGTCGTTGCCTAGCTAGTATAGCCAAAAGTAAAACTCACCACTTTCATTGCACCTTCCTGGAGTTACCCATAATTCTTCTTGATTTAGCGCGTGCAAATGAGGTCAGGGTCTTGTTAGGGGCAAAGTATATGAAGGAGACTACGGAAATTGAACGGAAAACAAACAGCATTTTGCCAAAGGTGGATTAAAATACGAAAAAAGAATTTAATAAATGGTAGAACCAAATAGAAGATTGGAATAATTCGACTTTTTGCTGCGATGTACAAACTTTGAATAGTCCTTTGGAAAGTACCTTGAAGTCTCGATTTAATGACTTGTTGTCGGCCAGTGAACCGATGCTTCGAAAGTGGTCAATTCTAACTGTGCATGCGCAGTTTATCAAGTCTAGCGTATCTATGATTGAAACTACATCAGGGTAAAACAAGCATGAGATTCCTGGAACTGGCGGTTTCTTCTTTGCGATTTTGTTTCTTTTACAATTAATTTTGAAGTCATTTCGCCTAAACTATGGACGAGTAATTAGATCGACGGACTGAGAAGTTAGAAAACGAGAAAACAAACAAAACAGACGAACAAAAAATAACACGAAAACGCAGCAAAGTAACAAGTATGCAGTCGTATAAAAGCGTGCGCACGAGCTACGAACAATTTGAAATCCTCTCCCTTGAATTAAAAAGTGCAATTTTAGCCTATAAATCTAACAACAAGTGATTAACGAATTATCTGACTGTTGCTATGGTAACCCCAAGTGTGTTTCAACCGCTTAGCTTGGCATCAAGTGCATTGAGTAGGTCAAAATACAATTCATACAACAAACATCTTGTATCAGACCGGCAAGCCGTTGTTTTAACTCATAAGGATATTTTTCACGCATATGAATTACAATATTCCACTAAGGCTTCGTAGGAATATTGTCTCGGACGGCCGGAAAACCTTGTCAAATTCGTAACACGACTCATAATAATGAAAAAGATGGGTGATAAAAATGATAAAAATGGGTGAAGGAATGGAATGAATAATGAAATAAGAGGCTTCTTTTTCTTTATTTTCCCTCTCTTTCCGAATTCCTTGTATCGATTAGCTCAATTTGTCATCTAATTTTTATCTACCGTTGTCGTCAAATTTTTTTTTTTTTTTTTTTTTTCTTTTTCTTTTTTCCCGTTTTTGTGATGGATTTATTTGATCAATATGAAATTAGGAGCGGTTATTTCAGTCTGGCTGTATGCGTAGCTGCACATAAAACCTACAGAAAGTGTTTGAAGTGGATTTTTAAACCCAGGAAGCTATCATTCCATAACTCCAAGCGTTTTATCTCATTCATGATATCATTAACATCGATTTGAAAAGCAAAAACCTCAAGCACAAAATGATTAGAAGATGAATTTGACATTTCTTCCAAATTCTTCTAGAACTATAATTTTCAGTCAAATCTTTCTATCGTGTCATCGATCTTTTTTTATCTAAACATACTTACACTTATTATTAACCCCAACAGCGAAAATGCTCATCGTGGGGGGCATGTTTATTTTATATTACACAAGAATAGATTACAAATGGCGTGAAAAAAAATTTTTTTCATCAGTCCAATGTATAGTTGACTCTTAGTAAAACAAAACTTTGAATAATCTCTTTTTTTCACATAATATGATATTCGCCATTTTAAATTTCAGATTTGAGTGCCCGATTAAGATTAGCTTTGGGAAGAAATCAGTGCTTTATTCGAATTGATACAAAGAGATTTTCCTCCGCGGGCGAGGGAAGAAGTTAATAAGAAAGGAAATAATTTATAGGGAAAAAAGGAATCAGTACGATCTGCCCTTAAGATACTGATTTTCAAATGGCTGTTATGTTTGCAACGGAAAGAACGTTTTGTAATTAAACCTTTTTTGGCGAAGTTTGTAATTATTTAGAAAGAATTGAGATACTCAGTAAAAAGATGTTTACAATTCTTACCTTAAGATTCATGAAGTTAATAAGACATAATTTATATGACAAAAAGGAATTACAATCTGCCCTAAAGGTACTGGTTTAAGTGGCCGTTATATGTTTCCAACAGAATAACGTTTTGTAAATAACCCTGTTTTAGAGAAGTTTGTAATTATTTTACAGCGAAAAACTGAGATAGTGTTATTTTATCGTTTTTGCTGGTTTCTTTTGTTTATGTGTTATCTCAGGTGCTGATTTTATTATGACATTCGTACAGGAATCGATGATTAACCACCCCAGGGCAAATTAAACATGACAGAACTATCCAGCCTCCGCGCACTTTCAAAATTTTTTTCTGCTTCGAAAAACCGCTCTGATTTTAAGCGCAACGAAAATGAATTAATCAAATAAACGCTAAATTAAAATATCAATTGTGAACAAAGACCTATAAACTATATTTTTTATCAAAGGCTTTTCAACAACTTAGTGATGATGCTAAAAAACTTACCAAGAATTTCCACTGTCTATAGCCTGGACATTAGATATGGTGGCTGGGCTACGCTCGTTTTGTCTGTGAATACTTCAGACTGTTGTTCCACAGGCACCGGCAGTTTCTAAATAAGACTCAGTGGCATAAGATAGATGAAGCTCTTAATAAGGATATGATAGCAGTAGGCAAAAAATTGATGGTACTTCTATCACGATTGTCATTTGTATCCAATACTAAATCAGCAGACGACTTGCACAGATGATTTTAGAGTTTAATGGTTCCAAAAACTGCGAATTCCTTTTTGTCTTTGTCCAATCCGACCAAAAATCACCTCGGTGGTAAAAGAAGGATCTAGAAACGAAGGAATACTAGTGAATTTAGAGAAGATAAAGGTTAGATTGACCGAGTGTGTCTCTAAGCCAGCTGAGCGGGAAAAAATTCTCTAACCAATCACAGTCCGTTGGGATTTTTCATGGTCGGCCCTATGTTCAAGTACGATTTTCACCCTGAAAACAATTGGAAATTTAATCCGATGTATTTTGAGGCCTAGAAAAGTCCAAAAGTATTAAACAGAGTGAAATTGTATCTTTGTGTTATCCAAAAACCACGCAAGAAATTATTTTCAAAGCAAAGAGTGAGGGCCGGAGGTTTTGTCCAACAATGCTTTGCGCAGCCAGTTGTTCGCTCAGCTGGAGAGAGCAGTTGAGTGAAAAATGCGTTGTATTAGGTGTCGGAAGATCATAAATATTAACTAGAAAGTATATGTTTTGGCTCTGGACACTAACGCCCATAAGAAAAACTCGAATTTTCTTTAAAATTAAGATGTTTACAAACTAACTGGCTGACTAGACCAAGTTGATTGATTCTGGATATCGCGTATCGTGACCAAAGATAAAAAGAATACTTTTTGCCATATATCAGTATATCGGCACGACATCTAATTCCTCACGTCACTCGCTTTTTATACTGTTCGTGTTTTCGTTCTGCTTATGAAAGAGTGGAAATTCCGCGCCTCTTTTATCAAAAATTATATTGTACTTAAATTGTGTATAAATATTGATCTCGAGTAACTAATGACTTTTGAATAAACAAATGGCGTCTGGTGATTTATAATCACTTGGAAATAATTTTGGAGAGATATTTGTTTTTTGCGCGTCTTCAAACACACTTTTAGAAATATCCTGGATGGCGCCCTGACTTTGAAGACTCGCGCACGCGCGCGTTGGGCCTGAAACCACAGGGAGCCCCAAAAACGCGCGAAAAACACCCAACACAACCAACACACACATTCATAATAACAAAAAAGCTTGAAATCAGTGGCGAATAACGCAAATTATGGTACGACAATCCAACGTAAAAATAGATTTAAAGATCCAACGTCAGTTCAAGACTATGAGACGGTCTTAAAACCTCCTCTAATGAGCATGACATAGAAACAGTCGGCCAATGAAGTTGTGACTGCAAACCGGCAGTGAGCCTAATACTGTCATTCGCGATAAGCTTTTTAGTCTTTACAGGATAATGTGGTGCGAGATAAGGGACACATCTGTCAGATTCTTTGCGATTCAGTTAGAACACAACTAATAAATATATTTTTTGTCGCTTTCAAAGATGTTATCTCAGTTTCGTTAGAGATTGTAGTAAGGGATAGGTTGGCTAACCACGTATAACGACAAGGTGCAGATATCTTGCAGCTGGTAAACTGGTTTAAAACAGAAGAGAAATAGGAGGGAAAGAAAATCCGAAAAATTGGAAGAAAAATGAACGAAAGAAAAGAAGAAACGAAAATAGAACTGAAATAACAAAGAACAGAAAGAAAGAGGAATGGATGAATGAACGAATAAAGAAAGAAATATATTATATAAACTACAGCGTTTTAAAGGTGTTTTACAGGGATTTCGGCCAACGAGGCTATATCGTATCTCAACACGTAAAATACGATAATTTTACGCCGTGCTGATATCAGCCAATCGGTGATCTTCTTGTGTTATTATGGGCAGAGCAGAAAAACGACAAGGCTGCTACTTTCACGTTTTTTATTATTTATCTGGGAGTGATATGCCAAAACTATAAGCCTTTCATTTGTTTTACTATTGCTCCAAACTTGTGACAAAATCTTGTCGAACTGGAGAAAAGCTACTTGAAGATATTCACGAAAATGTCAGTTTTTCTGCTGATCAAAATATCTCCTCTCCCAAAGTACAAGACGTTATATTTCAAAATTGTATTCACTGAATTTTTGTTACATTTGGTGTTTTGTTCTTTGGCCCCAAAAGAGCGTGTTTACAAAACATTGAGCTTAAAAACGGATAGATGTCCTTATAACGAAAGACTTTAAAAGTTTTTTCTGCTCTGTCGTTATTATGACAACATCTGCCTTTGCAGTCGCTTTGCAACCATCGCACTCGGCTCAGGTTCACGAAAATTCTGCTATAAAACATAAAACGAAAAAGAAAAATATTAAACAATAACAACGGAAACGATGAAAAAGAGTTTCGTTTATACAATAGGCATTAGACGAAAACACCAATATAAAAGAAAAAAAAAAAGAAAAGAAAGAAAGAAAAAGAAAGAAGAAAAAAAGTGATTTAATGCTTCAAGTCATTCATGGTGTAGGAGAATGAAAGTCGGCCACTTGAAGAATTATCTCGTGGATTCAAACCTTAGCAGATTTCTTTTAGCTGTGAGGAAAACACTGTAGTGTATACAATAAACAGATTAATACAAGGACGCTCGAAGAGATGAAATTCATCTTCGACTGTACAAACTAGATATCTCACGAGTTAGAGCGCAGAATGAATAAATGAATAAGTGACTGACTGACTAACTGAATGACTGAAAACAAAAATAATTCGGATTATGACCGAAAAGACGGAGAAGGTAACAAAAGAAAGCAAAAAGAATTAATCGACTTTCTTTGAAGACTTCCCTAATATACGAAGATTTGTTCTAGCAAATTCAGTATTATCGTCATCTTTTAACTTAGATAAACCATAATTTACGTGACAAGATTATTTCTATTGCTTACGCCATCTTGTTAGGTATGACATATCGCCGATATATGTCATTGTTCATGTTGATTTCACCATGTAATTAGTCAAGGTAATGGATTTTTTTCAAGAGATTAACTCTATAGGAGTCGTGAATCCTCGTTAAATCCAGTGCTCTTTTCAAGATGAATTAGCCAGGGCTTAACGTGTTGTGTTTCAACCATCAAACGTGCGGTTTTCGTGATTAAATGTCCCCTTTAAAATCGTTACCTTCCCGACTGAACATTGCAGTATCGCTCTTTTCTTGTGTTCTGAGTATTTTAATTAACCTTGAAAGGTTTTCGAATCATATATACACAAACAAAAATGACTCCAAAAAACTTTGTGGTTAATACATGGCAATATATGACCCACAAGACCAAGGACCCGGGTCCCGTTTTTTGAAAACGCAACTTTTTCTTGGCGGATCGGCCTTCCGTCCACTGGTATCCGGTGAAAACGGCCACCGAAAACGCAGCTATTTAAAAATACTCTTTTAAACCGCTCGGTATGTACAGTAGGGAGTAGCAAGGGATGACCTCTCTCTCTCTCTCTCAATATTCTTAAATTCGAAGTGTAACCTCTTAAGTCATATTTCTAATTTCTTTCCAGTGGTCCACACGTCTCCGTTTTTATTTGAAAACGCAAATATTCCTCTCCTTTTCCACAAAATCCTCGTCCACACGTAGCACATCTGCATCGTTTTCGCCCCCGTCCACACGAGAACGCTAGAACGATTGAAAACGTTTGTATCTTTTAAAGAGCATGCGCTACACGTCATCGTTGCTAAGTCACGCGTCCACACGAAAACGATAAGCCGACGTTTTAAGAAAATCCATTTTGAAAAGATGTCTTTTTGAGTATGTATAGCAAATGAACTAGATACTTTATAATTAGATACTTAATATTATCATATAATTTTATCACATTTAATTATTTCTTTAGTACTTTATAATTTTACCTTTTTTGTAAATTGGAACGTGGATTTCTGATATAATAAAGAGCTATCATCACCATCATCATCCGGCCGGGACAACACTCAGGGTCTTTAAATAACTGAGGAGAAGGTGCTGCCTTTGTAATTACAACTGCAAATGTTTAGAGTCTTCTCGGATAAGGACGTTAAACTGTAGGCCCTGTCTCCCATCCCTTCCTTAACCTGTATATGGGGGACATTAAAGAACCTGTTGAACTATTCG
>WUAP02147267.1:0-11341 GCA_015163945.2 Stichodactyla helianthus | reverse complement strand
ACTCGTTCGCTGCGCTCACTCGTGAGAGATATCATCAACACTCGAAGATAAAATTCGTATCTCCGCGCGCCCATGTATTATCCTCTATATAACAGAGCTTTTCCTGTTCTTGTTTAGAACACAGTACACGAATTTCTTCAAAAATACGATCAGTTTTCAATGTTTTTGCCCCCTGACCTCGCTGGCGCGCGCAAATCCTAAAGAATTGAGGGAAACTCGGGAAAGGTGCATTGTCAATCGATGCTCGCGACAACCTTTTTTGAAATAAGTGTATATGCATAGACTGCTCTTCCTTTGACACAGGAATCCCTTTTCTATCAGTGATTCACTTCTGAATATTTCAAATTTTAGGAGGAGCATCCTGAAATGTCAAGAAGAAAGGAAAGTGAAGGCTCAGCCAATGAACGAAGAAATACCAGCGAAAGTAAGAAAAGTGAAGTCAGCGCGCAAAGCAGCTCAAAGCCTGTCACGGAAAATGGCGAAGTCAATTCTACAGTGCGGTCTGCCAGCCAATCAAGCCATCAAGGCAAAATCTCTGTGGAAGAAGAACCACACCCTCTCAGTTCCAGCTCTCGTAATAGTGTAGACAAGATAGAAGAGGTGGCATTGGTATCCTCAGCACCTGAAACAACGAGGTCTGACAACACTGGTCAACAAGAGAAAGAACGAAAAAGAACTGGTAGTGGAAAGGAAGTCGCTGGAAACGATTCCAAGGAGAGCAACAAATCTGATGACACCCGCACGAGAACTGATTCCTCAGAAGGCGCTAAGAAAAGTGTTTTTCGAAAAATCTCGAGAAAACGTACTGGAAGTGATAAGGAACCGAAAAGCAGCCCTGAGGAGCATGAAGAACATAAAACTAGGTTCTGGCAGCGAAGAAAATCGTCGAAGACGAAAGCCAATGTCGAGGAGAGTGAAAATCCGAGTCATAAGAAAGAAAAAAAGAAGAGTAAAAAGAATGGAAGTAAAAAAAAGTCAGAGCCAACTTCACCCTCTTCTACTCGACCCTCAAATCTACCCTTACCGCCCACACCACCCTCGTCTTTTATAGACGACGAAGCGCAGTATGAAGTCGTAGAGACTCGTGTCCAAAAGGCAAGGTCAAAGGAGGCAGTAGATGCTGACTACGAAAGCGTCACCACGAGTAAGACGAGAACTTACGACAAAGTAAATGTCTTGCCAAAGGACGAAGCACGACCAGGTTCAGATTTATACGAGTGCATCAACGACGAAGACGCTAAGATGAAACGCGGTTCGTCGGGAAGTCATAACTACGACGTCGTTGAAACCAGAAGTCCTCCTATGCAGAAAGAACCGGTTGGACTGGAGTATGCGTATGCGGTCGTAGCATCACGTGATAAGCCTCTGACTCCTACAGAGACGAGCAGTGGCAGCGGTCTTTATGAGGTTGTGACTGATGATATAAAACAGAAGAGTGGCGTAGTTGACGGCCGTAAATCAGATGTTGTGGTAGAGGACGAATACGCTACTGTACAAAAAGATTCTTCTAAGCGTTCCTCAAAGAACCATGCGGAAGACGAAGGTTACAGTCAAAAGGAGAGATCTCGTTCCGGGGACGTATTTCCAGCTCCTGCTCCACCGCCTGTCTCGAGTTTAATTCAAGTCGCGACTAGTTCGTCCGTGCGAAGGCGGACGCAGAGTGAAGGCGATGACCTGAACGCCGAGCATTCTGAATCACCACGCTCCACGTCTCCGAGCTCTGAAAGGCCACAGACGATGTTCGAGGTAGATTGTACATATGCTAAAGTGAATATGGCGATGAAGAAAAGGCATTCAGTTGAAGCAACGAATCCTAGTAGCGAATTCGTTCCCGCTAGTGAGGGCTGTGATGAAGAGTCAGACACTCCACCCCCGATTCCTCCGTCTTTGTATGCAGATCTCGAATCAGTGAGGAAAGAGGAAGATAAAGGTAAGCAAGCATACGAGTAAAATCCAGTGGGAGACGTACAACAACTAAGCTCTGAAATGTCGACTCAAGTCATTATTTATCCCGCCTTTCTGGGCTCCATTGGACGCATGCGCATTCGCACAATCTAATCTTGTCTTAAGAATCTTGGCAAGCAGCGAGACCTTTCTTTTCATAGATTACACATGTATCACATAAGGATAATCCACTTCAATGTGTACCGTCTTCGTAAACTTTGTTTTAGAAATTAAAGATCAGTCACCAAGTTCTTCGTCAGTGCCGAAAAAAGACGCCGACGCCGAGAATGCTTATGAAGAAGTGTCGAAAATAGAAATCAAACCGATTACATCTAGACCAATCGTTACCGAATTGAAGATAAGCCAAGCCAAGGAAAAAACTGAGAACAAGCACCCGTTAAAGTCGCCAGAAGACCCTAATGGTGTGTTGAGAAGACTCAAGCCTCCTAAAGGAACTCCCAGGAGTTCGGATGGTGAGAGATTTAGCGGAAACTCCCTCGAAGGCGACGATAGACTTTCTACAGGCTCTCAACATAATTACGATGAAGTTTTGACAAAGAATGTCAAGGCAACACAAACGGAAGGATCTTCAAGACGGGCTGAGGAAGTTAGCTCATCAGCTAATCGTGATTCCTATTCTGTGTCAAATTCTGCTCCGCACGATGTAAATCGCGAAGACGACACGATTCTAAGTTATGTCTGACTCGTCTTGAAGGTAAAATTATCAACATTTTGGAGTAAAACTTTACCGTCTGCCTTCATTTAGACAATCAAAGGACCTATTCACTGTTTATCGGGGGGAGGGGGGGGGGGAAAGGAGGCTGTGAAGCTGACCAATAGCGATACTTCATTAGACGTAAGCTTTTGTCATTCATGTGCCAACCAGAGATCGATTGGCTGGTGAAACCAAGCACCTTCTGAAGAGCTTTTGTACGAATGGTTGGCATGTTAACATCAAAATGCTTTTCTTAGTAAACATCAAGTATTGCTTTTCCATGTTCAAGACAAACACGTAAGGATTGAAAGACCCACAATGATAGGCCTTTGGCAACAAATTATCACGTGACTGTAACTGCATGGCAAAAAACCCTATTTGATTTATTCAAAACAAATTTTATTGGATTTCTAATGCCTTTAGTGAAATCTTTTCCAAATTACTGCTCTACCCTTGTAACATGCTTTTGATCTCAAGATACTAAGTATTTTAAAGTTTGTTTGCCATCCAGTAGAGTCTTCTCCAAGGGACCGTGAGCTCAATTCATTCGCTATTGAAGTGATATATCCTCACGTGATTGTTAGCTTGAAAGGGCTTATGGGGGCCTAAGAAGATTTAAACGTGATTGTAAAATTTTCTCCCCGTCTCCTCCCCAATTTCATAACCATTCTCCCCTCATAATTAATGAGCGGTCACTAAGTATAGTCGTCTTTGAGCCGGTTCTTCCAGCCTCTCCTGTAGAGCACTGGATCACTCCACATTATAAATTCGTGAAAGAGATGTTTTGGATTCGATTTGTTTAGAAATGTATTAGTTTAATTGTAAATAGATTAATAGGTGAGCATTTGCCTACTTAATGTACAAATCATATGCAGATACATCTCAAGCCTCTCTTGTGTGCGAAAACAAAAGGAATGATCACGTCATGTGGAGATTTGGGGTATGATGATCTGCATCATGATTTGTAGATACACTTATTTCAAACAACGTTGTCGTGGTATCGAACGGCGATTGACAATATGATCCCGCAAGGGATGTTGGTAAATTAAACTTGAATTCATTTATTTACATGAAACACACACTCAGACACGTTTTCACCCCAACAACTGAAGACAGCATAGAAAGTTGTACCGCGGTATCAATTGAAACCATAAATAAATTAATTACAATTAAAATTACCGACGTCCTTTGCGGTCGTCTATTGTCAGTTGTCAATCGATGCTGCGACAACCTTTTTGAAATAAGTGTATATGCAAAGGGCTATATATTGTAGAAACAACAAAGTTTAGATAGTATTTAAGTATTAGTCTAACACTATTAGCTGCACCTATAGAAAGTTTTAGGAAGTCCAATGGATGATAGGGAAGGGGCATTAATACTGATTATTACCAATATACGCGGCCAAACAGAAAACCGCCCTCTTGGAAACACGCACTCAGCGGGCCGCAAATGACTCGTGCGGGCTGATAATGACATCATCGGCCCTACTGCTGATTGGGTTTTCGTACATCATCCGATGGATTTTAGCCTTTTAGTGTTTGGCCTTGTTTATTGATAATAATGATAATAAAACGACTTTTGTCGGGAATATTGTTTATTTGCGCCCTTGTAGTGCTATTTGGGTGCAAATAAACATTATTCCCTCCAAAAGTCATTTTATTGTCCTATTCACTGGGGCCCGACAGAGCGGTTTTCCTAGGAGTGGAAAACGTAAGATACTGACTTACAGCACGTAGACGGTGCCGTATGCAGTAACACTGAAATGGCTTCCCATTGTTTTCATGTGAATTATTCAGTCACAACGCGTAGTTACGGCTACGGTAAAGTACGGTACCGCGACGAATTTACCGTAGAGTTTCCCACTCGTACGAAATCTGTTCAAAATGTATAGCACAAGAGTTTCGCGGTACTGCCGGCTGTGGGCGCATGCTCAACAAATGAACTTGTGAAAGTGCGCCAATTGTCGAAAAAATGCTAAATTTGATTTAGATTTATTCAGTTGTCAAGTCGGCGTGGTTGCCATGAAATATCTAAAATCATCAAGGATATATCGACGGGGCCCGCGGAGCAAGCTTAAAACTGATGGGGCTAAAATTTTTCTCCTTTACAAGGGACACAGTATCTTAATTGTTTATTCGTTCTGTTGTATAAGACATATTTTCCAATGTGGGCATAAAAGTGGTGGACCTATATTAGCCCCTCCCCTTCCACGGGCCATGAGCGAGCTCCACAACACTTGGTGTTTAGTGACCTTTTAAATGTCATTTGTATACGCAAGTCAGTGCACGAAGTCATGCACTTTAATCTATTAGCAATATCAAGCTTGATAAGCTTTCTTTATAGAAACATCATACCTGATTCTCTGTAGGTATTTATTAGCGAAAGATGGTGCTTATTTTGTGCATAGTAAAAAATGGAATAGCATGGGAAGCTTACTGGCTTGATACGGGATCTTTAAGGTTCGTTTACACGGGCGATTTCTTCTGCGATAAGCCTGCGATTTTCGCTATGATTCTAGCTGCGATAAAAAATCGCGCGTGTAAACTAACGGCGATTGTAAGACGATTTTCTAAACTCACGTCGCCGATGAATCGCGTTATTTCGAACATAATTCAAATTTAGTGCGATTATTTACGGCGATTCGCACTCAAATCGCCATTCATGTTTACACGCGCGATTTTTGATTGCAAATGAATCGCAGCAGTGGAATCGCAGGAAAAATCGCCAAACCGGCCTTACAGATAGAACTTTACGACATAAACATGAAAACGAGGCCTAAGGGCCTAGATTACATGCAAAGTAGCAGTCCGCGGAAACCTTGATGGTAGTGCAGCGGGCTTTAGAATGTCGTATTATGCCACTAAAGCTGTGTTTATAATCTTAATCTGAAGAAAAGTGCATGGAAAGTCAAATAATATACCTATTACAATACAGCTGTACGAATTTGTGAGATGAAAAGACATTGCTAGCTAACTTCGCCTCTGTTTTTGATTCTGTCGGCCCTTAGGCCTCGTTTTCATGCTTACGTCGCAAAGATCTATCCCTACAGCAAAACCGCCCTTAGTGTGTAGAAGCCTTAAAAGTAGGATGGGAACCAACCCTAAGGTTGGTTCCCATCCTACCGTAGCTAGGAGATGCCTATAGGCCTATCTCAGCATTTATGGTAATTAGTGGCTTTTGCATGGCATTGAGGCTAACTACGCATTCTCCACTCTCCATACATCGGTTAACTGGTCAAAAACAAAGCATTGAACCCAGACTCTAAGGTAGTTTTAAAGGAATATTAAAAATTTGTACCTCGCACCTTAATTGGAATGCTTTGTGCTTGACCAGTGAACTGATGTACGGAGAGGTCGATAGATCTATACATTGTGTCGTCCTTGTCCAGTGAGTTTACTCGGGACTTGCCCTTTTATTCCGTACATCACTTAGTCTTTTGCATAAGAGTGTTTTTGCAATAAAGACCTTTAAAGAATCGTTAAAATTATGTGTACTTCGCCTCGTTTCTGTGTCCGAACAAGTAATTATCACAAATACTGAGAAAAGCCTATAGCACCGAGACCACGATATAACATGATTTATTTATTTAGTACTACATGATATTATAGATTCTTGTCCTTTAAAATTTGAGTGGTCGAAATGAGGCGCATAGCCTTACTTAGCTTTACACTACGTAGAAGCTACGTAGCGTTCTACTGTTGCGTTAAACTCGAATCCATCTAGCAATGGATTAATTTCTTTTAGTTGTTTGCGCAATCATTGCGTCTTTGAGATTTCATTTAATGAATTACACTGCATGCATTATAGCAACTTTAGTACTGTGTGTCGTATTACATATACCTTTAACGAAGTTCCGGGTTCAAGCACTCAATGAATAGCTCTAGTAATTAGCATTTCTTTTGTACGTATCGAAAAACATTATTCCCAAGATGCAGTCTTATAATTTTATTTCACTGTTTATGTAGCCAACAAACTAATTACTAAGCACTAATTACGACTGCGAAGGTTTTGAATTTTTAAAGCAGAAGAATTGGTTTTTCCAATATTTCGTCTCAAAATTTTTCACGCAAATGACGTCACAATTAACTATATTCACATGTTGTCTGTTTCAAATTGTAGGGGCGAAGTCTGGGGGGGGGGGGGGGGATTCTCGCGGCCCTTTTTTCCCCCCCGCGAATGCCTTTAACTGAAGCACGGTTCATGTTTTAATTACCTTTTCGGAATTTAACTGAGGACTGGAACGAACTCGTGCCGCAGAGAATTGTGGGGCTGAATTTGGGGACAAGAGCAAAGTTACCGCCATTTTGCATTGGATTCTGGGATGGATTTTGGGACGAGGTAGAGTTCGTGCCCAGTCTTTGTTTGAATTTCATAAAGGCGAATTTACTCTCACGAATACGTTTGTCTTTACCAAATTTGTTAAACTTATTTTTGTAAGAATATAAATCATTTGGTTAATTTTTCATATGCGATAAGTAATAAAGTCATTCTAAAACTTTGGTAGTTATCAGAACAAAACTTGAGCGGACAGTGAAAAACATACAGCGCAAAGGTGTGGCTTTGTACCCGTGGCCTTGACGCTGACGTCACGAGTTCTCACCACAGGTAGCCCAAACTCTCATTCCTGCTTTGCTAGTTGCATTTCATTGAAAAAGCAACGTAAATTTGAAAGCGAAAATTACGACGTAAAATTTGTGCACTTTACCTCAAGACCCATTATGTCTTATTTGTTCGAAGCTGAGGGAATTTCAAGTTGGATAAGGGAATGATTGCGTGGGCTATCTGTGGTGTGCCTTGATTGCTATCTATACGAAATAAGCTACCCTAAATGACTAATGTCACTCATGAAACAAAAGAAATATTATTTTTGCTCAACAGTCCATTTTTTATACTGCACTATATGAAGTGATGGGAAAAATCCATCAAAACGATTAATTGTTTAAATAAAATCCTGACAAAAATGTCTTTGTAAGTGTTCTTTTTCTGATATCAAGTTTATAGAAAACTCTCCCTTTTTCGGTAAGTTTAATTCCATTTACCTGGGGTTCAATTTCCAAGTGGAGACGTGCTGTAAATACCTTTAAATCATACCGAAACCTCCCTCTGTACAAAGATATACACTCATCTTTGGAAATGCTGCGAGGATGACTGCCAATATAGGTGCAGGCTCATCCCTCTAATAGATTTGTATTCCACTAAAAACAATCTTCCAAATCCGCAGATCTCTGACCGTTCAGACACTAAAATGAAAGAGTAAGAAAAATAGATAAAGGTTGTTGGGATTCCTGTGTTAAATACTCTGCTGACCAAAGAAACGCAGGCTCAGAAAAAGGGGACTCAAAAACCAAAACAAGAGATTGATCCACGAAAAAATGATTCGCAATCTAAACCGATTGCGCTTTAATCAATTCCAGGTTTGTTTTTTGATACTGAAATTGTGTTTTAGTTAATAAAATGCCAAGTTTTTTCATACATATATATATGCATTGTCGAGAACGTCACACAGTAGCAAAAATGGAATTTTATTTGATCCTACTGTATAAATCTAAAGCCTTTTGATCATATTTTTTTCCCTAAAGTCATGTACCTCATTAAATTTGTGGAATTATTTGACTGTTTTGGTGACAATTCATACCTACATCGCTACGTTTGACTCTGGGGGGTGGGGAGGGTAGCTGAAGTTTATAGGAGGTTAGATGTGTATAGGTAGGCCATGAAAATCGAGTCCTAGATTGATATTGATTTTAAATTGTTAGGTTTTAAAAACTTCCGTAAGTGCACCAGAAAGCAAAGAAGTGGAATAGTCCAAATCAACTAATGTGTTGCTGACAGTTTACATTTCCACCCAATTGATTGAAATCTTTTGCGAGTAAGATTCTTTGTCTAAATTGTATTTTGATATCACATGGAAATGAGATGAATATTTCTAAAACAAAAGTTCTTATTCCGAGAGGTTTTCAATTGGGTAGAAGGTACATAGCAATGCATTAGCTTATTTGGTTAATGGACAACTTTTAATACACCAGTTTGCAGTGGACCAACACAAACCATTCATTCATGTTTGCAAGGTAGTATCTTGGGTGGTACCTCATTTAATCTGCATGCTTTGTGTTTCATCTGTGAACCCATTTATGGAAAGTAGTCAATTAGAAAAAAAAGATGCTGCTCAGAGAAAAATCAAATCTTCATTGAATCAATCCCCAGATCCCAGCAGTCCTCACATCCAGATTCTTCAGTCAAAGTACTGTTAGATCTCAAGGTGATTCACTGACCATCTGTACTCAAGAAAATGGAATGAGAAGGATCATTCTAAACAACCCAAAGAAGAGGAATGCTTTGTCATTAAACATGCTGAATTCCATCAAAACAGACCTATTGCATAACCTGGATAATGAGCTGCGAGTGATAATATTGTCTGCCAATGGACCAGTGTTCTCCTCTGGCCATGACTTGAAGGAGCTGGTCAGTCATTAATTTTGAATAGTTTTTGTATGTATTTGTACCATCTGCATAATGACAAAAGCATTATGTAGCCTTTGCTTTTGGTGTGCTATCAGCAGGTGGTATGGGGGGTGTAGTGGTAAAATGTTAACCTCTCACCACTGTGATTCCAATGGGTCGGGTCACTGGTTCGAGCTCTGTGGATGCCACATGTGAGTAAAGTTTGATAGATGTGTTGTTCTCTCCCTTGCCACGAGGGTTTTTCTCCGGGTTCTCCAGTTTTCCTCCCTCCATAAAAATCAATATGTGAGCTGAGAGTTGTATGCTTAAAACAGTCAATGTAGTGGTAGTGTGTGTGAGTGATAGTGACCCCCAATTAGTGCAAAGGCACTAGAATGACTAGGCACTTCAAAATAAAGACAAAGATATAAGTACCTCTAATATTATTTTATGTTGAGGTTGTGAAAAGTTGAAAAAAGTTCTTTTTCCTCCAAATCAGATTGTGTGATTATTGTAAGTCATATATTCATATTGATATAAGGAAGAAAAGAGTTTATAATAGGGCATAGGCATACAAAGTGTAATGTAGGTCTGTACCTATAGGCTGCTCATATCCACTTGGTCCAAAAATCCTTGTCTAGGCTGAAAGCAAGAAAAACAAGAAGTTGATGACTGAAATGAATGCTGGATTGTCTTATAATTTATTCAAGTCAGACTTATTTCCATAAAACAAATTTATAGAGAGTGAAAATTTTCACATGAGTGTTCTTATACCACACTCAGTTCTATAGAAATGCATTTGATTTGAATAAATTATAAGACAATCCAGCATTCATTTCAGTCGTCAGCTTCTTAAATTTCTTGCTTTTGGCCTGGACAACAATTTTTGGAATTATGGGAGTTTATTGTGCGTATTATATCAAGGAAAAGGGTTCCTACTGTAAACCTGTTGCAAAAGAAGAAGTTGCATCACAGTGTCTTCAATATTGCTGTTGTAAAGAGTATTTGCACATATCTGGCATCCACAATTTAAATAACACACATGTAAATTGTATGTGTAGCTTGCAAAAATGTTTTGTAACATTGCATAACAGACAATCATGTGTCTGTTATAATTCCACTTTGATGTCTTGATTTCTCTGCAGTCAGAAGAACAATGCACAGAGTATCATCAGCAAGTGTTCCATAGATGTACAGAGGTGATGACTCTTATTCAGGTGAGACCATTAAGTTATCTTTTGCAGCATATATATCTTGCTATATTCATGGCATTTAAAATTTTTTAAATCACAAATAGTGCTTCAGAACAAGTTGCATGTACAGTTGCATGTAAAAATTTTTTAAATCACAAATAGTGCTTCAGAACAAGTTGCATGTACAGTGTACAACTGCAATTGTGAATTTGTACATCAGAGTAATGTTATAACAATAGAAGAATGCCTTGAAAGCTTCCTTTATGAACCCTTAGAAAATGCCTTGTCTAATATAAAACTGAGCTATTTCACAGTGTGCCTTCGAACCAAATGATTTAATGTATCTTCTCTATACGTATCATGTAAGAAGCCGGTCATCATGCAATGCTTGCATGGCAGGCAAATTTATTTGTGAAGGAAACAGTTTTCTGAGGAATGCTTATAATGTATATTACATGTACTTGTAATGTTAGAATGAAGATGACATATCAGTCTTTTTATTCATTCATTCATTTATCTATTTTTTAATATCTTTTACAGTATTTACCAATATATTCAATTTTAATCTATTGGTATATTTATTATTTATTAAAACAGGATATTCCATATCCAGTTATTGCACAAGTGAATGGTAACATTAGTCTCACTTAAAATCTAACATTGCACTGCATTGTATCAACCATGTTTGTCATAAACATATTTTATCAAATAACTACAATATAACGTGCGCTCTGATTGGCTAATAACAGTGTGATATAAGAGCATGGAAACATGGTTTCCGTGGAAGCATATTATTTTATTCTATAAAACCTTTATAAAACGCTTTTTACATGTTCTTTGCTGTTTTATTAACACTTGGGATGTTGGAAAGACACTCGAAAAGCTTTAGAATTACTTGCCTACGGCTCATGATCCTAAAATTTTTCTCATGAGCATCCTTTATGAGCACCAAAACCTACACCAATTACAAAATATAGTAAACACTGAACTTATAAGTCTATGCGACTGGCTGAGAACTAATAAACTGTCCCTCAATATAAAAAAATCA
>WUAP02147256.1:0-10056 GCA_015163945.2 Stichodactyla helianthus | reverse complement strand
TCACAGACTCGTTGTCCAGTGTAGGCTGGAGTAAGAGCTTTGGGTTCATTGATATCGGACTTAGTAGCAAAGAGTCTTTCAAAATCTTTGTTAATTTGGCTTTTAGGACTTTGTGTAGCAGTAGTGAAGAGTGTTTCGAAATCTGTGCAAGTTGGACTTTGGGGACTTGGCCTTGAAGGCAGTGCCGAGCTAAAGTTTAAAACTTGAGGACGAAAAGACATATATGAATACTGTAGCGATGAAATTTCTATACTTTGGCTGCATGTACTTAATTTTTGTATAGAATCTTAGAACGTGAATCGTGGACGCGGCTAAAACAGCCAATTAATGGCGAATAAAACTATTAAGAACTGGGCGTGGCTTATATCGAAAGATACTTCTTACACGTCACTATGGTAACAGCTCAAGTTGCCGAGTTAAAAATCAAAAAGACAAAAGTAGGCAAAAACATTGGAAAAGGGTGTGTCTTCTTAAGAAATGCCGTTAAGACTTTGTTTTGAGTTTGTTTTTACAATACATATCACCTTGGCAACAACTCAAGTTGTGTAATCATACTAACCACACTAAAATCTCCCCGAAGAGAGAAGGGTGAGGTGCAGCGGTACACTGTTTGCCAATGCAGAAGTTAAGAAAGGAGTTTAATTATACCACGCAAATCCTTCCTTCCTCCAGTTCCGTCTGCGCCAGCTACGCAGGTTACTTAAGGTAGTGTTACACGAGACAATTGACACAACGACTTTTCGCGCAACAATGTTGCGTGAATATTGTGCGAAACTGTTCTCGTGTAACATGACATGCGGGACAATTTTCTACGATCTCTGTCACAGCAACGTGTTGCGAGTTTTTAAATCGCCTTCAAAAACTTTCAATATCACTTGCAACATTGTTGCGCGAAAAAGCGTCGGTTCAAATAGTCTCGTGTAACGCACCACCTTTACTAGCACAGGAAGCCCAGAGAAAGTTAAGATCATTGCAAATTTTAAAGCAAAATTTGTAGGCGGGAAAAATCTTGTTGAGAGCGACATCCGATTTCATTTTATTGTCTATTCTATTCTTTTCATTTTCATTTTCATTTTCCTTTTTCCATTCTTTCATCTTATCAAGCTGGCGTCCGCAGTCTTGCCCGCTGACCAAAACAGTTTAAGTACCAGGCTTTCCCGTTCACTCTATTCAAGATGGCGGACCAAACTAGCAAAAATACTGCTAAAGTTAGTGATCAAAATCAAGGGAAAGCGTACACTAGAGAAGCTAACAGAAGTTATTCTAAAGAGGCAGAGAAACAACATCAAACATGCTTAGAGAGGCTCGAAACGTCATGTAAAAATTGTGAGTTTATAGTCTTAAAAGGCTGTAAAAATGAACTCGTGTGTTTAAAATCATGCGTTTCTCATTGGTAGATGATGATGCTCTTAAAGTTTTTTTATTTTTATTTTTTTAGCCGCTTACGTGCGATTTATGTTGAAAGCTATGGACAAACTTGGCTGGTGAGAAAACGAAAAATTTTCATGACTATTAAATTTTATTCCATCCTGGGCTCTTAGGGACCAGTCATTAGAGGGGAAGGGCTGGGAAGGGGTCATTATTTTTCATGCAACTTCAAAGGGGAGGGTTACAGAAATCTGTGCGCCTTTGCTTGGGTAGAAGAGGCATTTCAATTAATGTAAAATAATTATGGGGCCAACAATTTTTCCTTTTTTTTTCCCAGTGGGAAAGAGGTCAAAATCCACCAGCCACCCCTTTAATGAATGTCTTACAGCGCGATGCTCAAAAGTATGACCACTCTTAATGTATTCAGATAGTTTTGTGCACGGACTTTTTGCTGCCAAACGCCTTATTTGGAAAAACCAGACAGCTTCTCAGCGACTGTGTCAGTTTAGACGTATGCAAATACATTAAGTATGGTCACACTTTTGCGCTTCGCGCTGTAACTAGTAACATTTTGATCTAAAACCCTGCCTTGCCTTCATGTGATTACTCCTATTTCTTTTAGTACCCTCTTTACCCCATTATTCTGTCATCCCAAACCTCCAATAAGCTTGTAACACATCTCTTTCTAGCACCATAGACCCAGCAAAACACATTATCTGTGAACCCTGTAATGGCCAACTGCTTGGAGGGTTTGATCCTGATAAAAAGGAGGTACCATTTTAAGGAATTTTTTTGTAATTTTTTTCTTAGGTTGGGATTGAGGTACACTTGTGTTTTAGGGGGAGAGAGTTGATGCCAGCCAGGAAGAGCACTGACCTAGAGTGATTACAATAAACCCATGAAAAAAATAACTAATTGTCTAATAACTATTACATAGGTTTATTGCAATCACTCTATAGGGTATAGTTTAATCACATCACACTAATGTGATTTGATCAATGTGCTATAGTTAAGCACTGACTATTCATTGTTTGATTCAGAATCATAAATTGTGGTTGTGACTCAATGTTTTCCTTCCTTTCTTTTTTTTTTTTTTATTTTTAAAGATGTTTTTATGTGAGAATACTATCTACAACCAGCAAGCAATGGACGATGTGTTAACTCATGAACTTATTCATGCTTATGATTATTGTAAAGTTAAATATGATCCTGATAATCTTAAACATCTCGCATGCACTGAGGTAAGTGTATAAAACCATTTACACCAATTACATTTTAACAAGGAATACATGACTTTGCTAGAAACTTTACTCCACTGATTAGTTTAATGATTTTGTTTTAATGGGAAATATAAAGTACTTGCAAATATAATACTAGTGTTAATTCTATCCACCTTAACTTTAACAATTAATGAGAAATGAATAAGTCAATAACGACTACTGTCATTGTCTTAGAAATATATAAAAGAAACTGAAGGAATGTCACTGAAATGATATAATTTAATCATTGTTTGAACTAACTGCAAAGTGGTTTTCATTAACCTATGAAATACACTTTAGCATATTACGCTTTATTACACTTCAGTTCTTTTGTTTTTCATTGTGTTTATCTATTACACTCTAATTAGTACACTTTGTTTCACGGGTTAATGAAAACCACTCTAATCTCTTCATTAGATTAGAGCTGCAAATCTTAGTGGAGATTGCTTCTTCTGGAAAGAAAATTTTGTTAGATTCAAATTAAAATGGAAAGGCCATCAAAAGGTTGGTATTAAGTGCCTATAACATATTCTATTCCTTAGGGACTTCTTTTTCTGTTTGGATTTTTTCCCTTTCCCATTTCAAAGGTTTTGAGAAGAGGGATAAAAACAAAGTATATGAAAGAAAATAACATGTTCTGAAATGAGGAATCACTAAGCCCATGCCAAGGACTGTTTCATTGTATTTCAGACATGTGTCAAAGAAAGAGCTGTAAATTCTATACTTTCAGTCAGAGATGTCAGCAGAAAAGAAGCACAATCTGTAGTTGACAGTGTATTTGATGCATGTTTTAATGACACAGATCCCTTTGAGAGAATACCTCCCTAGAATAAATCCAAATTACTAGGCAAATGTACACAATAATTTATATGGATTGATTAGTCTTTTATTAAAATAATTAATTCATACAACATTTTGAAAGTCAAGGCTGATTTTATTCCATATCTGAAATCAATAATTAATTCACTTGTGGACAATAAGGACTTAGAGGGTAGGGGTTAGGGATTGTGTGTTGTGTTTTTAGTCCTCAGTAGATCTTTGTAAATGTATTATATAGAGAGCATTTTTTGCATCCTTTAATCTCCACCATCGACCAAGGCGATGCTCCTGGCCAACACCAGCAAACAGTGTACTACCATCACTAGAAAATGCAAGTGAATTCACAAAGCCAACCTAAACATTTGAATAGAATATGGAAATTAGTGTGAGAAATTTCACAACAATTTGTCTGCATGGGATTTATAACTAGAGGGAACAAATACCTACCACTGGTATGGTGAAAAGAGGTGACAGACTTCTGTAGCCTGGTCCACACTTCCATAACCTGATACAAGAATCACAAGACCCTGCTGATAGAAAGAATATATATGTAAGGTGCTACTTTTGCCAAAAAATGTTAAGTCAAGATGTTGCAAATGCAAGGAGAGTCACCTTGTCTGTACTGAGTCAAAGTATTTTGAATTAAAAGTCTGACCCAAGGTTACGGAAAAAAAGTGGATAATAATACCCCATAATCTGGATGCCATTGGTACTGGATGAACAAGGAATCTTGTCCACAGTAAACCAACAAAAATATACTTGTATTCACAAAAAAGAGCCAATCAGAGTTAGGAGAATAATATACATCCTTAACCTTACCTGAAGCCACAAGGTCAGTACTCTTGACAGCAGCAACGGCTGTAATCCATGCTTCATCAGGTATGTTATCAACTTGATTATCATTAGGTTTTCCATGTGCATTATTGACCGTACAAAGGGGCTTCTTTTTGTTAGAACTCCACAAGCTAATAGACCTATAAATAATAAATAACAAGTCAATAAATAATATCCTTGAAATGGTTCACTCTTTGCACATTTATAGACGTTTTCTTGTAACAGAAATTTTTCAAGCTGTTTTAAGAGGTTTCATAATTAGAAGACATTGGTACAGCATGTTCTAATGTAAGAACTTCATTATAGCTTACCCATCATCTGCTCCTGTTATCATGTGCTCTTCATTAATCAACTCTACACAATCAACTGATCCTCTAACAAAACAAAAATTGCTGAGTAAATATATCGAACAAAATTCAATCTAAAACCAGGGATTTCAGTAAACATTTCTTGAATTTCCATTTAGATTATTTGATGTAGTCATAATTTATTACGATGGTAGTCACACCTTGATTCAACTCACCCATTAACATTAATAACTAATTGCGTCTCCTCAATGACCTTCCATACTCTCAGAGACCTGTCACGTCCACCTGTTGTAACAGCTCTGTCTCGTGACAAGCTGTCAATTCCAGTTATGCCATCTTGATGACCATATCTGTGTAATTTTAGCCGTCAATACAGCATGACATGACTATATTTTTATTTAAACTTTAAATCTCGAGTCATTACAACAGGATCCAATACTTACAATGTTTCTACATACGCCATCTCATCTAAATTCCATATTTTAACAGTCTTATCCAGAGATCCACTGAATAGTTGGTGTGTTCCCTTTCTGAATGCCAGGCCCTAGCATATGACCAAAGACATTTTTAACCACAGTTACAAACAGATAGATACAGCCCACACAAAGTTTGATATAAGTTATGACAAATGAAATGTTGAACATTTATGTGCAAATTCTATGAACATGATCATTTGAGCCATGTGAAGGTCTAACCATTTGAAGATAGAGCACAAGCACTTAATGCATGAAACAGTACTTATTAAATAGTACAAAATAGCACTAATTAAACAATGGAAAACAGATTTTGTACTGTTTAGCGCTATTTAGTTACTAAGTTGTTTTATGGTTTTAGTGTTGGCACTCTATTGTTACAAAGCAGTAACTTCTCAGTTATTTTAAGACCCTGAGTGTTGGTCTGGCCAGGGATTGAACCCATGACCTCTTGCACAATAGACTGATGCTCTTCCAATAATTGAGCTAATTAATTGGGTGGTGGTTAACAACATGGTGCCCAGTAGTGGAGACAGTTCAGTGAATTTGTGAAAACATGACTCAGAGTAGCAGCACAGAGAAATGACAGCATAACATAGAGTGAAAAGAGGCAGTCATTTAATCACTTACAGTTAGAGTATTCCTATGTCCTGTGAATGAGTGTATGTGCTTCAAGCTGTCTGGGTCATATATATGTATAACTTTTTCTTTACCTCCACTGGCCTGAATAACAAGATCAATTTTAATTGTAAAGACATCTACAGTTAGTATTACTAGAGCAGGTTTTGTAAGATTGCAGATTAATAGTTAAGGAATGGTCAATGTTTAGCATGTGTAAATCTAGTTCTGGATGCACAGGATAGTTGGGAGAGCACAATAGTAGGGTCTGCCTCGAGTAACTCTAACAATCAGAGTGCTTTCCCAACTATCCAAGTGTGTTTTGTGTATCACATGTTAGCTTAATTATATTATATACCAGGAATTTTCCATCGGAGCTTATGGAAATCGCCAGTATGCAGCCTCTTGATGTTTTGCTATCCTTTGTACCTTGTATCTTCCCAACTTTTTTTCCAGTGTCAACATCCCCTGAAGAATATACAGAAGAAAATCAGCTACAGAAATCCTTAAATTGACTCATTATTTTCAACTGGTAACTTACATTTTAGGACAGAACAGTCTTTTGATCCAGTAAAGACAAACTTATCATCAGGAGAAACACAAAGACAAGTAATAGGTAATTGATGGCCACATAGAACTTGAACAGCCGACAGAAGAGGAGAAGAAAACTATAAAGAATGAAGATTATTGATGTGGTTAGTTCTTTAAGTGAAGTACATATTTTTACATGGTTATTATCAAAATTGATTAAATATTTAGCTTTCAAAAAACTGTTTTCTCCGTTTCTTTAATATTTTCCATACAGTAAGTAATCTTACTTTTTCAGCAATCTGTTTCTGAAACTTGCCACTTTGTTCAATCTACAAGAGAAAGTTATCAGGATCTTGCATACTAAATTGCAGTAGATAAAATAATATCAGTTTTTAAGAAAAGCATTCATGATTTGTTGAACTCACTAGATCTTGTTCAAGCCTGTGGGATATTGCATCATGATCAATTTCTTGAGACTCACTTTTCAGCTTTTCTGTAAGAAATAATTCATTTTGTATCTGAATCAAAATTGTCTATTTCTGTCCACAGAAATTAAAGGTAAAGTATGTATTAAATGAATTTTCTGGCACATTGTAGCTACAGTACACATTACTTAATTTGCTTGTCCAACTTCTAATATGAGGGTTTTATAAAAACTATTACCTTCTTCTTCTAGTTGTGCTAAGTATTGTTTTGTTAATCTTAGTTTCTTCTCTTGAGGTGTTTCACTTTCATCACTATCATACTCATCCTCATGACCAGAATCATGATCACTATAAACATGAGAAAGGAATGCACAAGTTGGTAAGATTTTTTGTTCTAGAAATTATCTACCTGTACATTCTCACAGAGAGGGATTGCAAATTAAACAGGTTTGGTATATGAGAAGATAAGATAAGTGCTATCGGCAAAGCATTTTCATTTGATGACAATGATTTTGCACTTTGACTGATTCTGCAGTTGTTGCCAATTCCATATCATGCTGTGTGCAATGTCATTTCATAATCATACACAATTTATACTCAATAAATAACCAAATAGCATACACTTATTTCAAAAAACATTGTTGGAGAATCAATTGACAATAGAAGACTGCAAGAAATGCTGGTAAATTGAGCTTTGAATTCATTTATTTACATGAAACACACACACAGACATACACCCGCAGACCTGAAGACAGCATGGAAAGTTGTACCACGGTATCAATAAGTGAAGCTATTAATAAATTAATTACAATTAAAATTACCAACGTCCCTTGTGGTCTCCTATTGTCAATTCTCAATCAATTCTGCAACAACCTTTTTTTGAAATAAATGTATGTATATGGGAAAGTAATATTAAGCTTCCATGTACCTGACAGAGTCTACATCACTGGCTAGTTCTGCATCATCTATGTCTTGTTTTTTAGTGTGTTTTGTTTTACTTTCTTTCTTAGATTTGGAACTAGAAATCTACAAGAATCAAATCGATTAATTAATAATGAAACAATTCTTGAAGAATTAATACTTTGAAGTATAACATAGAAATAGATTACGTGGTAGAAAGAGAGTTGCATTTATAACGTAAATGTTTTTATATCTTTAGAAAAAATTCTGTTCTCAGATAGACGTATACCTAGTAGCAGTTAGTTGAGCTTCATAAATACTACAATAACAGTTATAATTTATTTAAAGGAGTTTTTCAGTTTATAAATGCACGTGTCTTTGCACGTGAGTCTAGTGAGTCAAGACAAACCATCAAATTCACGCCACACAAAAGACTTAACTGATTCATATTTTAATAAGATGCTAACCCAGCTAGGAAGAGATATGATACTAACCTTTCCTGGCTTGTTTGATCGTTTTCTGTTCCTTGATTTTTTGTTATCGTTGAGAAAAAATCCCGACATTTTCAAATGTTACTGTAAATTGAACACTGACCTTGACCGAGAGAACCTGGGAACTTAAGAATAACACTGGACAGAAGATATGTTAATTAATTCATTAATTTTTATTTATTTATTTATTTATTTATTTATTTTAATTAATTCATTAATTTTTATTTATTTTTTGTATACTCATTAAAATCACAAAAATTATATAAAGAAACGATTATATCCATACAATCTCGTTCCCAGAGCCTGTCCGGCTTTTGGTCAGCGGGTAGCGATTTGCATGTGACTCTGTGGCAAAATATACCTTCCACATACCCCACAGTCCCACACAGATATGTTTTCTCTCTCTCCACCCCTCAGGATTTGGATGCCAAGCTGAAGCCCGCGGACTGCCAAGGCAATTTTTTAGCCGACTCGGTCAACTTCAAAACAATTATTTTTCGACAATCCATGGACAAAAAATCCTGATAAAAACTTCAATTGAAAGAGAATTTATTTGGGAAGGTCGGACAGCAGAACTGCTTCTGTACTTAATAATATCTTGGAGATATTAATTTTTAAATGAGTGCGGAAAATTAATGTATTCAAGGAGCACTGAAGGCAGTAAGTCAAAATTCGAAGCGTTGAAAATCACTCAAAATCTCAACTTTTTCACCATATTTTTTCACCAAAGTTTTCTTTAACTACCAGACTACTGCAGTGAAGATAAGATAGACGATGTGTTGCACTTTGAAGTGTCCCTAGAAGCATAATTCAGATGTCATATGAAAATTCAAGGTCCTTTTAGGTAAGGGATAGTCGACAAACGTGACGTCACGATTCACTGATACTACGTTTGGGCTACCTGTGCTACTACCAAAATGCTCGCCTCTCGACCCCAGAGCCCTGCTGTTCTTACTGCGCATACTCGTGACGAAATACCAGAGACTCTGGGAAACCATAGCGCATGGTAGCCACAATTCTGGCTACCTAACCTGTAATTCGCATCCTCAAATTTCAATTATAGTTAGAGCGCAATCTCCCTAAATCAACAGGTTTTCATTCTGTACAAGGGATTCTGGTAGTTTCCTATTATTGATTGACAGGTAGGTCTTTCCGTCTTTTTAAATATTTCTATTATAAAATATATAATCCAACCTCCAATTACTAACTGATTATGTAGTTTTTAAATTCCAAAATTTTCAGTTAAATTTTAAGCAAAAAGCATAGGCTATAGCCTCCTCCGCAGGCATCTTTCCCTAGTGCCCACTCCTCCTGCTATTAGTTAACACAGGAATCCCAAGAAATACTCAAGGAATAATATATGGGTAGCCTGCGGAGGAGGCTACATAGGCTATAGCCCATGGGTAATTGATCAATTTTGGGTTATTTTCGCACCTTTTCAATATATCTAAATTTTTTTAAAGTATTTCAAAAAGGGTGATTATTGATCAAAAAGTATACAATAGACCCCCTTGCCCAATCTGTGGGACAAAGCAAAAGACTTTTCCTATCTTCATATCTACAATCCCCATTGTTTTCTCCCCCAGATTCAGCTGCATTCTGACGTCCTGCAAGGGGTCTATACCACATGGTTTTCATCAATTTTGGACCATTTTCACAGCTTTTGCAAAAATATGAATTATTTATGAACAAATCAAAATGGGTGATTTTCAAGCATTTTGGAGGAAAAAGCATGGACTATAGTCCATGGTTTTGATGGATTTTGGGCCATTTTCACACCTTTTGGAAAAATATGAATTATTTATGAACAAATCAAAATAGGTGATTTTCAAGGATTTTTGGCCAATAAGGATGGACTATACTCCACGGTTTTGATGGATTTTGGGCCATTTTCACACCTTTTGAAAAAATATGAATTATTTATGAACAAATCAAAATGGGTGATTTTGAAGCATTTTCGAACAAAAAGCATGGACTATAGTCCATGGTTTTGAGGGATTTTGGGCCATTTTCACACCTTTTGGAAAAAT
>WUAP02147245.1:0-11342 GCA_015163945.2 Stichodactyla helianthus | reverse complement strand
TTATATGGCTTTTTTTTAGCTGCGTCGACGAAAGACAGGCGAACTTAACTTACCGGTCTGAGATGGGAAAATATCAGGCCGGAAATCAGCCAATCAGAGCGCGCGTACTATTGTAGCCAAATAATAAATAATTCTATAAGGTAAAAAATTCTGCAAGAAACGAGTTGATAGAAGTGCAGTCTACGAATATCAGCTTAGCCCAGCGGAAACGTATTATCAACTCTAAAAGCTAACTTTTTTGTTTTATTTTCGAGGTATTAAGGTAACGGAACCGAACCAACACGTCCCACCACCGCGATAATAGCTGCCTTAATTTGCGCTCAAGGCAACAATACAGTCGCGTCGACCAAACACACCGTTTATCCTTGATTTCCTTAGGTAAAGATCCTCTATTCTTCCGGATTTATGGCGTATCACGTGAGACACGCAGCACGGAAATTGAAAATAAAAATGCGTGTAATTTTTTTATACTCCTATTTGTTTAATTATATCGAAGACCAATAAACACAAGAAGTGGAGAAATGCCACATAAATCAAGTAAATATTTTCCCCGTTTTCTCCCCTAAATTCACAATTAACCCCCAATGAACTCATTAACTGTTTAAGAAATTGTACTCGAGATTCTTCTATTTTCTCTCTCTTTAGGCCGCATTAGTGAAGAATTGATAAGTTTAGATTTAAAGACGAATTCAGTCCACCTGGTGTTGGTTCCGTTCGATAAAGCGCATGAAGAAAAGTTTCGCAATAGCTTGAAGTTTGATCATGTTTCAATACTTCAGAAATAAACAACGGGGTTTTTTTTTTGGTTTAACGAAATGGGAAATTTTATTGAAAATCAGCTGAGATTGATTGAAAATGCACGCAAACTTTATACGGGCCTTTCTGAGGCGTTTTTTGCCTATTCGCGGGACTCGTCGAAGAATTCAATTGGAGAATTGATTTTGAAGTTTGAATAATCAACTAAATATTCGAATAATGAAATCATTAATGAAATCTAGAGGGCACACTTGAGCTGGTTTGACTGTAATAAAGACAAAAAACAAAAACAAAAAAACCAAACACAACACAATTAACACAAAAACACGACAGGTTCAGGATGCTATACACATTTCTTAGACGTGGCTACTGTTATTTTCCTACCTAAAATCCAGATAAAAATGTTCCTAGGCAACGCGAAACGAAGTAAAGTATCTATATTGTCCGTATTCATACGTTTTTACTCAAGCCGAACTTTAGTTGTTTCAAACTCAGTCTCAGATTATAGACTGTAGTATATCTTTCAATAGACAATATGGTATGATCTAGAGAGTAATAAAAATGTTTAGGTTGAAGGTTTTATAGTTTATTTTCTAATGCTCTCAGCCGACAGGCTAAGTGAATGTGATGCTAACGTAACGATTCACAATGAACATTTTACGCGATACGCCGTTGCGCGGCGAAAACGGTTGATGCCAGCCGTGTAACATGCGAATCGTGCCGTGTAACATCACCTTTACATAAACAAGAATATGTCGAGTCTACACCTACACTACACCTCCCTCTGAAGGGAAAGGATTGAGGCTAGTCTAGGGTACATTACCATGTACACACAAGGGAGCCCGGCAAAACTGGGTTTCCTGTGGTGATATTACTCGAATTGGGTTTCCTGTGTTGCTGGCGAATACGGATTTCCAATCAGTAAAAAAAGTAGTGTGGCTTATAGAAATCAAAGATGGCGGACTATAATAATCCGTCAAAGACTATATCACTTGATCTGCAGCAGCAGTTCATTCTGGGACTGTTAACTCGGCGAAATAACACCGAACAAAATAACCTCTAACCATGAGGTCTTCCAGTGTTATTTAACTGATATAACGGTCCCAGAATGCACTACTGCGCCAGACCAGCGATAGTCTATGCCTACTTTATTATTGAGCCTGCGCGCCACTAAAGAAAACCGCCACTCTCAACCCCAGAACCGTCATTCTAAAGCTTGGTTCACAGGCGACGCAAGTATAAGCGCAAGCAACACACGCAGACTCAGTAGTGCATTTATCGCCGAGGTGTGAGAAAAGACAAGCACCGCTAATGAGCAGTACATTACTGAATCTGCGCATTTTTTTTGCCCTTATGCTTGCGTTGCCAGTGTGAACCAGGCTTTACTCTTCGTAGCAAGCATGCGCAGTAAGAACAAGGCTCTGGACTACCGCAAAACGTCATCACCACAGGAAACCCAATTTTGCCGTGCTCCCTTGGTACTCTATGAATATTTGTATCTAGAAGATATGGAGTCACAGAAGTGAGTCGTCATGATCCTGTTTCACTTCATAAGAACAAAACCCTAATGATGGTAAAACTGGGGACACTAAGAGGTGTATACCTCAAAGGAGATAACCAATGACAAACCCAGGAGAGGTTTGACATGAAAACCTTCATTTATGATCTGCCATGGTGTATATACCTTAAAAATGTATACAGGGTTCAAAGTTTAAAATAGGACTGGTAATCAATTAATCCCACAAGGAATTATGGGAATATAGATGAACCCACATCGGCCCCATAAGACCTTTTGAGCTATGACGTAATGTTTTCCCATTTCAAACTGTTGGGGAATAAAATTCTTGAGGTCCTGGGCTTAAGGTACATCCATATTAGTGTATCATCTTGAGCATTTAAATTAAAGAAGGGAATAAAACCCAAGGGAATGATCTGAACTGAGGAAATACTAGGCCTTAGTTGGAAAGGTCCATAGACCTTTTTCGAATTTGCCGAATACCGCTGTATTTTCTGATTACAGACTCATTTCTACAGGGTTAGCCTCAATTCAGTGTCAAAATATTCATAAATAACAAAGATAGATCGAAGAATGCACGACTTTAACAATACAAACACTTTGAAATTTCATGGACCTTCACTGAAACGCGTGAATATTCTACACAAAAACAAGGCTAACCCTGTATAACGGAGAACTCGAAACTGGAGTATTGCCTAACGGATTCATAAATAAATGATAGTCTAGGTTGTACCATTTAGAGAAGTGATCATCTATTTCTTGTTTCCTTGACAAAGAACGATGTTCACTCCATGCATTTAAATTATTGTTATTATTTAACCCCCCTATCATAGACAGCATCAAACACCAGAGAGTTCAATAATCTACTGACTGGTGAAATGCAATGACTCTACTTACTCGCCCATCCCTGATGACATAACTGTCTGTCTTGTCTTATATCATTAACCCATGAAAACAACAAATATGACAAAGAATACAATAAGGACAAGAAATATCTTAATAATAAGCCAGCGGTTTGAGCTGACTGATTGGAAGTACTTGAGAATTTCTCCATGCGCTGCTTCTACATTCATCTCAGTAGCATCAACGTTTGCATCGATTCTAAGCAAAAACAGGTGAAAATAGTTGATTCTGAGCATGACACATTACTAGTATCATATACAGCTATTTTCAAAAACAGACGGGGTGAATGGCAAATGGCAATTGAGGATTAGCAATTGCAGGACCAAAAGGAGCTGTGGAGCAATAAGAATTTCTTCATATTCATTTCTTAGATGTCTAAACAATACCTGTTGAAGATCATCGCTACATGTAAATGGTGCAGGCATTGTTTAGATATCTAAGAAATGAATATGAAGAAATTCTTATTGCTCCACAGTTCATTTTGGTCCTGCACCAAGCACCGATCGCCATTTGCCCTTGCATCCTTTTTTGAAATAGCTGTACATATCATAAGACTGACATTGAACATGCAAGATAGCAGAAGGTGCCCTGTATTTCATTGACAAAATTGTGTAGTAATTCACCGATCCCAGCTGTGCTTGAGTGACCACTCAAACAATGGGTAGTTTTCCCAATGGAATTCAGAATGTCCGACCAACAAACTTGGATTCATAAGAAACTGTAGTACTTCTCGATATTTTTCTTAATGTATCTCTAGACTGCATTCATTTAAAGCCAGACATGTAAAAATTTCAGCAATTGATGTCTTTCCTATGCTGTATATTGAAAACAAACTTTAGCTTGTCCTACGTAGCAACAGTAACTAGGGAGGTAAAACATTGAATGCCGGATTGGTGAATTAAGGAAACACAGTTATACTGCTTATTGTACAACATCCTGCAACATTGGAAGTAGTAGAACAAATTTTATTTGTATTTATTACTAATGTACAACAAACTTTCTTTGTTTAAAGAAAAAATTGGTGCAATGTTCTCCATGACAAGTTGTACAGTATAACTTGGTAGCCCAAATCACTCTACCCATAGAAATTTAGCCTGTGTACCAGGCCTTTGTTATCCCCAGGGACCCCAACAAAGGGCTGCTATGCAGGCTAACAGAGACTGCCTAGTTTTAAAGTGAAGGAAAATGAGAAAATTGTTGCCAAGTTCTAATGTAAGCATCTAGAATAGGAATAAAAAGTGCTGGATAGGGCCTTTGCTGCATTTGCTAGAAATTCTTCCAATCTTAAGAAATATCAAGTTATGCAGCTTCCTTTAACTACACAAGGCTTTAATGAGATAAACACTGAAATATGGGAAGAAATGGTGTCTCACCTCTGTATCTGTTCCTCTTGTTCTTTTACCATGTTTGCAAGTTGAGAGAATATGCTGCCAAGCTCCACTATTGTAGATTCTATACTTTGCATAGCTGAAGCTCTACTGTTTATGTATGTATCCTGTGTAGCAATAGATGTAAAAGTGAGAACTGCTGATGAATTTTTGTATTAGTTTTGTTTCCAATTTTCTTTTTTCATTTGATGTTTATGCATTAAAACATATAAAAATTATTTCTATACATGAAGAGATTTTTCCCATTTTTGTCCATGCACCATCCTTGTTTTTTATGAGGGTAGCACTTAATAGCTAAAGGCTAACAAACCTGTAGCCCTCATTCCATGATTGAATTGGAGTTTAGAAGTTAATTTTTGTGGAGGGAGGAAAATTGGAGAACCCGGAGAAAAACCCTCAAAACACAGGAGAGAACCAACTAGAAACTCTACTCACATATGACACCAAGCCTGACGGGACTCCAACTTGGGTCACATTGGTGAGAGGAGAGCGTTCTCACCGCTACGCCACCCGTGCATATCACATTTCAGTGATTTTTTAAAATAACTGCAAAGTGATCTTTCACAAATAATATGACAAAGATGCAACAGCACATGAATAAAAAATGATAGAATGAAATGGAATGAAATCACAAACCTTGTGCACTGAAAAGTTACGTTTTTATATACTTATTTCAAGAAAGTTAGTCACCAAAAACCTACAAAGCTGGGACTGTGGAGGATCATAGGAAATTTACTTTATTAACAAATAATGTCACTTGACACAAATTTAAGTTTTCGAATGGTTACATGAGGTGAAACTGACTGGCAAAAGATTTCAAATCCATTAAAATAGTTATAAAAATATAGTAGAAACATAAAAGGTATCTACTCATAATTCTTGTCTCTGTCTCAGCTTTCCAGGTTTTAAAGTGACAAACTTAATTGAAATAAGTATATATCTTATAGCAGAAAGAGCAGAAAAACCTTTTTGTTTCTTTTGTTATAAGGACATCTATCCGTATTTAAGCTGAATATTTTGTAAACATGTTCTTCTGGGGCCAAAGAACAAAATATCAAATGTGACCAAAATTCAGTGAATACGATTTTGAGATATAACACCTTGTACTTTGGGAGAGGTGATATTTTGATCAGCAGAAAAAATGACATTTTCATGAATATCTCCAAGTAGCTTTACTCTAGTTCAACAAGATTTTGTCACAAGTTTGGAGCAACAGTGAAACAAATGAAATGCTTATAGTTTTGGCGTATCACTACTAGTTAAATAAAAAAATAGTGAAAGTAGCAGCCTTGTCATTTTTCTGCTCTGCCATCTTAGCATACTTTATAGTAATTATGTAGGTAATAGTCAAGGTCTTACCTGTTCTTCCATGGCCTGCATCTGGTTCATTTCATTCATAAGTGGACTGTGTTCACTGCCACCCATGTCAATTGCCACATGATCTGGCCCTCCCATCACACCTCCACTGTTTCTGGTATTGGAGCGCTGTAGAACTGAAAATTAAAAATACTGATGAAATTCCACTCACTAACAACATTTCTTGTTAGCCAAATGGATGGATTGGAGGAATAGATGTGTGGGGAGGTGGTTTGTGGTTGAACTGACTAAATGGATGGATTCTTGAATGGAGTAATGGGAGGGTACATAGATGAGATTAATGGATGGTGTCTGCATGCAAGACTGGATGGATGCGTGGGTGGGAGGATCATTAAATGAATGGAAGCATGAGTGGTGGATGAACACATAGATCAATGGATGGGTGGATCAAAGGACTGTTGAATGAATGGATGGATGGGTGAGATGGGATGGGATGGGATGTATGGACAGACTGATTACTGACCAGAAGTGCCTGGCATAGACGCTGTCGCAATACTGTGTGAGACACCACCTTGTGAAAATTGGTCTCTTCTTTCTTTCTGTTGCTTGAGATTCTGATCCAAATAGCAACAAAAAAATTATTACTGCATCAAAAATTCTGCATAATTTTATTGCTGCAATAATCAAATCAAAACTAATAAATTATTGATGCCTATAGACCAGGTCCCAAGTGCATTTGGGCATAATGCTTTTCCATTCAGGCATCATGTCATTCCATTGAGAATTGTTTCTTTGTTTATTGGTAATACTGGTTGCGGAAAAATCCAATTGAACTATACCTACAACACTTTACTGGTACATTAAAACAAATTCTTTTTTATTCACCTCTGTTCTGACTTCCAAAACTGATTTAAAATCTTTTGACATTGTTGCCAGTTTAGACTAAAACAGAAACAAAAGAACAATTAGTAAAATTATTTTTTAGTGTGGGTGCAATATTTTGCCCAAATTTCATGTACCCCTTAGTATTATTTCTTTCTTAACTGACAGCATTTGAGAAGATGTAAGGTAGTTCTTAATGAGACAAGGTCTTACCTAGCTATGAATGGTATTACCTGAAGTGTGAGGACCACAGTATTAGAATGTGTTTGTTGGTGTTTCCCTTCAGTGTGGCTCTTAGATTTGACAAGCTGAATTAAAAAATCAATTAACGTGGACTGTTAGTAATATATAAAGTATGAGCTGGAGACCTTTATTGGCATTTTATGTCCATAAAGGTCGATCACGAATACTCTATATCACTTAGGAAATGTCTAGGACTATATTTTCATGTTGTACTGATTTTTAAAATGAATTGAGTAATTTTGGCCAAGAAAATTCAAGTTAAAGTGGAATGCAAATGAGGACAAATCTTTATCTGAAATTAAAAACTCCTTCACGCTTATGATTTTCCATTGTTTTAGCCTCATTAATTATTCATGAATTTTCTAAGTGGTAATTTTAATGTAACTAAATGTAATTTAGTCAAAGTTGAGATTAAGACAATGGCTAGCCAGCATTTTTTCTCTTGGTAAGGATAAACTTGATGACTGGTGTTGCCCTTTCAAGCATAAAATCAGAACCATACTAGGCACTTGATTAATTCAAGAATTGGTAATAACTAAAACACCTAAAATATGTACAATCTATTTACAGTACCTCTTGCAGCTGTGAGATTTGCTGATTTAAGCCATTGATATCCTATAAAATCAAATGACAGGGGAATCGGTATAAGATGAACCAAAATTATGATTAAATTAAAAGGCAATGTAAGGTGGGATTGCTGTGATAATCCCATGTCCAATCTGACATAAGATAAAAATATAAGTTGTGCCTCAAAAAAATATGGTCCTGGTAGTTGTTTTTTCCTCTCATTATTTTTAAAAGAGGATGCAACAATAATGCTCCTCTTTGTGTATTTCCAAAGTTGGTTCAAACCAATATGTACAGTAACTCTATTGAGTATGGAGTGGTCTTTTATGTATATTGTTTTAAATAGTCAGAAATTTAGGAAAACATGTTGTTGGTTATAAAACAATAGCCCTTTCCTAAGATATAGTTAAGTTAGTCCAGTACTAGCCAAAGCCTTGATTTCAGTATGTACCATCGTGTACTAAGCTATGTACCGATCTGATACAATGGATTTTGGGATGATTAAACAATAAAGCAAAGAAGAATTGCTGATTAAACAATATTACACAATAACACTATGAAGAAACTGCTACAGTAATGAAATCAAGGCTTTGGCAAGTACTTGACTCATTCAAACAAATCTTTGGAAAGGCCTATTCCAACAACCCTGGTTGGATTCAGATTTAAGTCCAGATATGCTCTTTGTTTTATATCATGACTTTGAGGCTGGGGAACAACAGTACATGTATTTCCAGTACATAATGTTACCTGTTTTATAATATAAGTAAGCTCTTGGATTTCTATTGGCCTGTCATCAAACAAGGATTTTTTCTTGGCCACTAAACAATGATAGAAACACATTACGTAAAATGTAAGAATTATGCATTATGCAATAGATGATATTGTAAATTAAAGGGATTTCCTAAAGGTTGATGTGTGTGCTGTATTTTATCAGCCTGACTCTTCAAGTTCTAACAGTGTGCATTGAGTGGCAAGTCTTATGTGTAATTTTGAACTTGATTCAAAGGTTATTTTCATGCTGGTTCCTTGGAAAACTGGGCCAAAGGAGATAATCTGACTATGTAACATACTGTGCAAATCTGACCTATTGTATTTATTTGTAAAGTTGTGTCAACAAAATAATGTGTAAAAAAATTTTTTATGACAATGTAACAAAGATATGATCAATGTTTGCTTTTATGTAGTGTTGAAAGAGATACTTACATATGGCTAGTTTTTCCAACTTATGGAACGTATTGCTAATATCTTTGCCAATGTGCCTAGAGAGGGAAAAAATTAAGGAGTAACAGATAAGCTTGTATCATTTACCTACAACTAATAGTCGGTTATGTTTGAGATCTGTCTAAGGTTGTCATGGTGATGGTCAACAACATATATGGGAATTAAAAATGATCATAAAAAAGGGATTGTAAATGTCAGAATTGACAAACTTTCTAGAGCAGATTTTGTATGACTGTGAAAAGGTTGTGGCACAATCAGTGCTGTAAGCATGCCTTGCTGGGACTGTGATTTTTTCTAGAATTTTGAAGTTTCTTGCTGCGCCTTGACTGTGTCTGCACCTGTTTGTGCCACGACTTTTTCACAGTCATTGGAAATCTGCTTTAAGTCATTTCAGTGTTAAGGTAGCATGAGTTTCTTGTTGTGAGATTATTAAAAAGTATAGTATTTTTCAACCAGGATATTACTTAATTTATTACATTATTTAGTCATAATATTTATTCTTAGAGTATTACCATGTAAATATTATTTCACATCTTTCAATGACACCATTTTTGCATGAAATTGAATATTTTGACTCTAAAATAGGTTAAAAAATCAAGAAATCAGGATGCAAATACACAGCATATGGGAAAACAGCCTTGTTTTCACACCAAATAACAACACTAAGAATGAATTAGAGAGATTTCTTTCTTATTTGATGAGTAACTGTTTCAGCGTCTGACCAATAAACACTTGGTATTTCAATTACAATATTTGAATTGCCAAAGCTGTGTTTGAAAAGTGAAACATCACTGATTTTATACTCTTATAACACTGATGTGACTAAGTAAACAAGTTAAACAAGATTATAGACTCTAAGGAATGAATTCAAAGGGAAAAAAATGTTAAACATCAGCTGTTTTATATTCATGATATGGCTTTGAACTTTGGATCTGATGACCACATGATGTTTTTCAACAAGGTACTTATTTTGGTACTAGTTGATCATATGTGATCACATATTTCACACCAGACGTCTCTTCAGTAGGTGGGTGAGTATTATGAATTATAAAACAATCATTTATGAAAAAAATGGCTTAGCCCCTATTACCAGTTCTGAAAAAGGGAAAAAGTTTGAAGGGAAATAAAGAAACAAACAAATGCAAAGTGATGACCATACAATACAATACAACATTCCCTGTCTTATAGATTAGGACCAGCATGTAATTTAACTCTCACCGATTTAACACCATTAAGTTTTTGTTTACAACATCAAAACAAACAGATAAGTATACTCACTTGGCAATAACAAAGAACTGGCTCTTTTGAGGATGAACTCCATTCATTCCCTGATGTTTCTGATTGGCAAACGGAGATCCCTGTACGTCGTAATGGAATCTAAGCTCATAATTCGTGTTTACATATTCATAATATTTTCATACATGTATGTTTATTTACATATTATTTTTTACCCCTAAAAACCAATGATAGATTTCAACTTCAATTTAAAATGTATTTTAGAACGAATAATTGTATGATAGAGACTTTACAGGACATGTTTTGATACAGATAATCGACACAAAAGTATGATGATCACAAATATTCCACGTAGATAGTCAGACATCACCTTCTTCGACCATCGACCCACCAAAATAATCAAGCATTTCGCACAAGTTTCCCCACTAACCTGGCGAGTTTTTATCGACTTCACCGCGGAGAGAAACTCCGGTGTTCTTTCCCTGCATGATGTCATGTCCAACGCAGGGCTTTCAGTATTTCTTATGTTAGAATAACTGACTGATGTCGAGTTGTGTTCTTGGTCTTCCCCACTAGACCTGGTCCGTCGGCGTCGTGTGGTCATTCCAAATGCCCATTTTAAAATCGAAAATCAGTTAAAAAGCGACTCATGTCGATTGTTTTAGTTAAAAAATATATCCTTTAAGCCTTCTTGAGGTAGCTTGAAGTAATTCAGTGCTGTTATGGTACTAAAATAAGCCGAGAAAGTCAACGAAATTATTATTTCGACATCCAAACTTTGGAAGCAAATTTTCAGAGGAAGTCTTGATCACGATGACGTAGACCTTATGCGCACATCCGCTGTGCATTGCAGCTAGGGGCTCGAATTACACAGGAAGACCAAAGTTAGAATTCCAGTATAAAGAACACACTTGTAAATTAAAACAAGGTTTTCTTTTTCTCCTCGTCTTTTCTTGACCAAAAAAGCAGTAAAAATTTTGTCTTTCATAGCTATTTTCTATGTCCATGTGGTTCGATTTTTATTAACATTTAAGTACTATTATGAATTTCATCGTTTTTTAAAGTTATATATATATATATGTGAGCACATAAAGAAGAAGAGATTTAAAAGTGTAAATAAAGAATTTATACGAGTTCGATATTAGTAAGAAAAAGTTTTTACATTTATTTTAAAAATAGAAGAATGACGTTTGGCTCGGCCCAGTCCTTCTCATTTTCATGATACTTGCTCAACTTCAATAGACCACTTTCGATATATGGTTGAGTGATCGCACACAATAAGATCCGAGTCGAGGCTCCGGGGAAACAAAAGA
>WUAP02147234.1:0-11343 GCA_015163945.2 Stichodactyla helianthus | reverse complement strand
GGGTCCAGAACACGCTTTTAGGCGCTATTACGCAGACGGACTTTACAGCAGTATTTGTCCGGATGTAACGCAGGCTATGATATGACGCCCAATAAAGTTCTAGTTTTGTCACCTCAATGAGCGCGCGCACGGCTCTCAAAACCATAAACGATCGATTCAAGATGAAAACGATTTTTGATTTTCAAATGAAATGCCAGCAAAATCGCTAAATTCTTTGTATAAATATATAATAAACTAAGCAACGTCTAAGCAACTAATGCGGCTGTGCATTTTTACATGTCACTCGTAAAAATACACAGCCGTATTAGTTACTTAGTCGACTAATAACCTCTATTTATGACTGTTTTTCACATATCAGTACAAATGAAATGATCTGACGAAGCGATGCCAGCCAGCCAGCCAATTAATCAATCAATCAATCAATCAATCAATCAATCAATCAGTAAGTCAGTCCGTCTGGATTTGGAATTCGAATTGATTACCTTCAAAGCACAGAGGCGGCGGGGCAGGGGGGGAGCAGGGGGGCTGCAGCCCCTCAAAACGAAAATATCGCTAGCGCAGCATAAAATTGGTTTGGCAAAATATTCAGTCTCGTGATCTTTTCAAAAATCGTTTCATCAGGATCGCGCTTGGCAAAAATGTGTTGTAGGACATGTTTCTGTGACCTTAACAACTCGAAACCATCTGGCTTTTGTCCACCCCAAAAATTACTAACTCAGATTACGATTCCTTAATTTATAGTCATTTATAGGTCGTGAGAAAGCAGACTGAGTGTATATCAGTATAAGATAGTCCAGAGCGGTCGAACACGCGACGTTTGACTTCTTTTGCGGTGGCCATTATACCGGAATACCTGTGGTTTCATTCTCGAGATTTCAATCAAATCTCTTGATTTTCTCTCTCTGTCAATATTCAAGATAATAGACCTAAGAATCCGATTCTGTGTAACTTTGAGTCAAATCAACTGTCCATAGAAAAATTAGTTAGTATTGCGTCTAATCATTGTGTCTATGAGTTAACTTACTAAAATCACAAAGAAGACTTCGACTGTCAGTTTGGCAAGATATAGCCTGACCGCTAACCACAAAGTCCCCTGCAATCTTTTAAAGAGGCTGCGTAATGCCTCAGTCATACTTTGGTCACACACGTATGACACGGTATTTTTTGTCTTTCTAATTATTTTGTTTCTAATTAATAAAAGTAGGTTTTTACAAGTGTCAACTGGCTAGTGCTTATTATTTCCCAACCAGAGGGAGATTTTTCTAGATTGCCAAGTTTCTCTGATTTATTCCGTTCTTCGCCAGTTCAAAGTACTGATTGAGGTTGTTGGAGTCACTGATTTGGAATGGAAGCGCGGGGAATCAACTGAAGCGCAACTCTGCTTTTGTCGTTGTTATTGTTTGTTTGTTTAGTATTTTTTGTTTTTTTTTTTCTTTTGCTGGAACGCTATGTGAAGCTAGAGAGACAAGAGAAAGTATTTAGAATTTTGTCGCATTTTTTTGAGCTAAGAAAAAGAGAGAATTTTAAGAAAAGAAATGAACGAACTAACGAACGATCGAATGAACGAAGGAAAAAATTAAACATTTCTCTAGTTCAGCCTTTAAGAAACCAAATGAAAGAAAGAAAGAGAAGGAAGAAACGAAGGAGAAAGAAAGAAATATATAAATGAACGAATGAATGAATGAAACAAATAATAATAATAATAATAATAATAATAATAATATGTAACCCATTTTCCATTATTAGCACACATGATTATCAAACCACAGCTCATGAGTAATTGATATGATCTTACCTCCAGTATACGAGAGATAGTTAAGGATAGCCATTAAATACAGGCCAGCACAGTACATCATACTTGGGATACATTGGTTGACGAACATATGATAAAGCTAAAGCTTTTCTCAACGCAGTAACATACTGAGACCTTATATAAACGTGTCTGCCTTTAGTCACAATTTCATCTTCCTCCTTTGATCCACTGAACCTAACAAAGAATACAGAAAAACAAGATCAAGAAACCTGATAACTTTTCTCGATATCTTGGGGTGTTTTGTACAAATTTACATAAATTATTAACTATTTTTGAAATGTTTTCCCACCGTGTTATGGTGACTCATATACGAAGGTAGTCCTGTTGATTATACTCCACAACACGCGTTTTGTATTCCTAAATAGAATGGACATAAACTCCTTTTTTTGAATATAAGAATTTCCCCCTACGGCTAACCCATGTGGGATGTATTGTACAATTAAATATAGTTTATTTGCATTGAATTAATTCTGCTTCTTTGTTTTTAAAAGCTATGTCAATTTTGATATATCAGAGATTATTTCATGAAGAAACTCACGGAAACTTCTTCCTTCTTCAAAGCAACTTTTTCTTTGTTTCTGGGTGAATTTCTAGATTGTGCATGGTGCGACTCAAAACAGAATATTTTCTTTGCAATTTTTATGCTATCCTGTATAACTTTTTAAATAAAAACATTTGAATTGATTTTTTATAGGTTCAGACTCATGCCTACCTAAAAACACGAGATATTTTGCGCAAATACATTTAAAAATCGGGAAGCCAAGCTAGAAGATTGTCATTAAAACCTTGATATACTTCAGAAAGGTAGTTCCGAAATCCAGTTACAAAGAAAGCTTTCTCTACCATCAAAAGATAATGGTTTTTGATCTAACTACTGCATGCCTTTCACAGACAAAGATAAAAAATGGATAGCAGAGCTTTTAAAATACTGGTTTCTGCGTTTTTAACGCCAAAGGAAAACAAGAAATATTAATAATTGCAATTTTGTCCGGCAGATGTCATTCGATATTGAATGTAAACATATTAAAAAACACAAAAACATGGAAATTTTTGAATTACAAACCAACTAACATGGTAACATTCCTCTTGAACTGAAATTATTGAGCAGAAAATTTTCAAGAGAAACTCGAGGCGAGGAGGGAAATACGAATTCCTTTTTATCGTCTGAATACGATAGGCTAGGAATCAATCTGTCAATAATTCAAATATTTGACAGCTGAAGTGAGAGCATTTTATGTGAAAGAGACCAGTAAACGCGCGTTGCAATCTTCTTTAGACTCTACCGCGAAGGTTAATAATAACTAGTAGCCATGGACTTGAATGGCGATAAAAATACTGAAAGAAAACCGAGCTTGAAGCACACGTCTTGTATTCAAAATACCGAATAGCTACTGCAATTTAACTGGTACAATACCAATGAATAATAGTTTAACGGCTTCTAAAAAAGACGGATTCTCCAACTATGATTGTAATTAAACACACAAAAAAATAATTCCTATTGGCATTCTGTTAGTATTTGCCTGTTTGATTGAGGTTAGCGGAAGGAATAATTATGAATTGTTTTCTGTAAACGGCCATGAATAAAGCGAGATTAAAGCCAAGGAAATCCCTGAATTACCTTGTTGCGCTGTCTATCTTGCTCTGTCGCTTGCTTGTCAGCGTGTTTATGTCTGGCCGATCTGAGCATGCGGTTCTTATCAGCGGGTTTGTCATCCAGGCAGATGTTCCGCTATAATCCAGGCTAACAAGGTGGGCTACCTTTGTGTCCCCGAACTTTTGGAGGAAAATTGTCTTTTAGTACTAGTAATGTGTTGGGGAATATTGTTGAAAAATAAAAACTCAATTCTGTCAAAGACAGCTTATTTCTTTTGGCGTTTGTTGTTGTGTTGTTTATATTTTTTCACACTGACTGGACCACAGCGCATTTATAATTAATGATATTCAACGACTTATTAACCACAATTCTCTCTATTCAAGCGGTTCTGAAGAAATACGAACCTGTTTTTACACTTTAACCCATTATCAGCGTTGTAATTCTTACTACTCCAAACCACAGAAAGAAAGTGAATTAAAAACATCCCTTTGAGACTGGTTAACTTGGAATAACGGTTTAACACGTGATTGATGTCACGTGGTAAAGTTATCGTGTATGATAAATACTTTTTGATTTCCTGGTGCGCCAATGATAGCAACTGGATCGATTTCAAGTCATATATCTGAGAGAGTTTTGATATATTGTAAATTGCCCGGAATGCATTTCGGCCTTTCGCGCTCACTGCTTTTTCAAATTATCAAGAAAGAACAAAGGAAGTAAACCAAAGCCATGCTTTATTGACAACGCTTTCAATTATTTGCATAACCAATATCTTTAACATCACAGTACTGATAAGCGAGTAATAAAATGCAGTCTATTTCGATTACATTCCAAGAAAAATACAACCAATCATGAGATACGTAAAACAATTTTAAGAAAAGCTATAAAATTTTGTCACGAATTGTCAACTACAAAATTTTTAATTTATATTCTGTGTAGTATCATATATAGCTATTTCAATAACGTTGTCGCTGAAAAAAGCCTAAAGGCTAAAGGCTTTCAACTATCTTCAGTGGCGGATCCAGGATTTTTCAAAACGGGACAACGTTAATTGAATTAGCTATATAAACATGATAGTGGGTGATAAAAAGGCACATTTAAATCACAAGAGAAATGAAAAAAATAAACCCAATAATAAGTTTCAAATATAATTTAAACTAAAAAAAACTGTCAAAGTATTAAATAATCAACTACAAAAAAATTGTTTTATAAAAATAGCCTTTTTAAAAAGGCGGTTTATACAACAGCACAAGTATCATAATAGACTATAATAAGCAATATAAAATTCTTGTAAAGACTTGGTATATGTGTGTCTAGATGACCAAGTGATTTATTTACAATTATTTTATAGGAAACTAAAGAGGAAGGTTGAATTTGTATTACATAATCCAACGAATGATCACGTTATGCTACCAACAGGCCATGTGATTTATAAAATGTGGTCACGTGATATTATATGTCACGAGGTATCATTGCTATTGCTAGTCACGTGATGCGTTTTCAAATCACGTGAGAACTTTAATTTTGCCGATGATAAATTGAAAATTTACGAACGTCTTTTTAAAACTATAAGCTAAAATAATATCTTTAAGTAATATTCCTTTTGTTTTCAATAATTCCATCATATTATTGTAGACAATAATATAATGTAGGCTCATGAACAACGCTGGACAGGATAGTCAAAGTTACGTAACATCGAAATATTGCAGTATTTTACAATGTTTTAATTGTATAGCCGGACGTTAATGTCTTTATATGTCATATCAACGTCACGTGTCAGATAGACTGTATGTCATCGGCTGCTGTTGCTGTAACCAGCCTTATAGAATAACTACTAAGAATCTCGCTTTCTGATTGGCCAAGACCCGAGCTTTATAACTGCACGCAGCACGCGCGAGCCTTTTCTATTTCTTCAATAAACACAACACCATTGTTGGACATTAATTGCAAGATTTCAATTCATGGTCAATTCTTATTCTGCCATGTTCTATAGATCATGCAGGTACATTCAATCTCAACTGTCCTTATTTGGTTAAGAACCGTCCAACTGTCTTATATGGTAATTCAATTGACCATATATGGTTAAGATAATCTTTGATTTCTCCAAATGGAAGAATGCGTGTAGCTATGTAAGCGATGAACGTCTGTTACTCGAAGCCTTGTCATTGTTCAAGGATAATATTGGCGTCATGTCAGAACAGGATCGTTCTTTCTGTTCTAAAGGGATTGACAACTCAAGATGAGGTTCCCGCTCTTTTTCCTCGCCGTCCGACAACAGTCCTCCATTAACGACTCCATTTGCGCCAGCAAAACAAACATGCAAGCCAGATTTGGATTCTTTGGTTTTGGTGACATCATCCTGGCTTTTCACAAACGATTCATTGATCACGCCTTTATCACGTGCTGCCCTCGTGCCTTCATAAGGATAGATATCGATATCCAATGAAATTTGGGTACCAGTCTTAGATGGAGTACTTTTAGGGTCAGTGGTGTTGCTTTTGGCATCCTCTATGATCTCGGATTCTTGTTTTGGGGCTTTTGAGCCGCCAGCCGGTTTCGTTTCAGCGTCTACTGACATACTAAAGGTTTGGACGTTTAAGGCCATTAGTCCATGCGCTAGATCCTTCTTCGGGGGCTTTCGTTTTCTTGGTGTATGCCCACGTACAATTGCACTTCGATAGCTCTCCCTCATGTCGTACATTCCAGGGGGTACAATTTGATCGGGGTATAAAACCGACTGTGATTCGTCGAAACTGGATTCCGAACGCACGAAGCGACTTCTCGCGGTCTTGACGTAAGTGCTTCGGGTGTACGAAGTGAGATGAACTTCCTTGCCACACATTTTGAAGAGTATTTTCTTGAATGCTATTTTAAAGTCTTTGTTGCGGAAGCCATATATGATAGGATTGCAGGCCGAGTTGCCATACTGCATCAACTTGATCCACGGAAATATATCAGGTGGTATCTTTCTACAGATTTGATAACGAAACCGGGAGCACAAGGCAAAAAGAAGGTTAAGGGAGAAAAACGGCGTCCAGGCTACGAAAAAGAAGCCAATAACAACAGCAACTGTAGTCGCAATTCTTAAGTCCTAGAAATAACAGAAGAAAGTAAAAGCAGGCGTAAACAAGGAATATTGAATCGGTTTGTATAAACCTAAAGGTATAAGTTGTTTTTATTTTTCTCCGTAAGCCAGAGCGGCAGGCTAGCGAAGTTTAGTTGGTATTTTTGTTTTACTGTATTTTTGGACACACGAGACCTCCATAGTCGCCATGTTGGATAGAGCAGATTTCGTATGACCGTGAAAAAATCGCTGCACGGTCAGTGCCGTAAGCGTGCCTTGCCGCGACCGTGATGTTTTCTAGAGTTTTGAAGTTCCTTGCCGCGCCTTGACCGTGTCCGCGCCGTGTTCGTGGCGTGACTTTTTCACAGTCATACGAAATCTGCTCTATATTTGTCAAAACGTCTGTCGTTTATTTTTTTCATCCAGCCTTGTTTTGGAATTGGGTTTTCTTGAAAAGGTTTTGAACTACAACAAGCCATATGTAACAGTTTTCCGCCATGTTTTGCTTCATTGGGAACAATACGAGTTCGTAAAATATCGCTGTGTTTCTTGATTACAGACTCATTTACTCAGGCTTAGCCTCGTTTTAGTGTAGAATATTCACATGCCTCAGTGAAGGTCCGTGGGATTTCAAAGTGTTTGTATTGTTGAAGTTGTGCATTCTTTACTTTATCGTTGGTATTTGTGAATATTTTGGCACTGAAATGAGGCTAAGCCTGAGTAAATGAGTCTGTAATCAAGAAACACAGCGGTATTTTGCGAACTCGAAAAGGGTCTATTCAGCTGTCCAAAATAAAACAAGGGCAGGCTAGAATATAGGGTATAAACATTCTCGTGCCGCCTCCCTTTCAATTCATAATCTCTGATTTTTAGTATCCAATACATGATCATTGTCACGCGTTAGGTTGGATAAGGTTTTGTAATACAAATCTAGAAGTCTGACATAGATTACCTTTTTGAATGAACGCACGCCTCTTCCACGGGCATGCGCACTAGCTATCTTGTATATTACAGCATACGTTGCTAAGATAACAGTCAGAGGCACAATGAAGAATGGTACGGTGACTATCATACCATAAGCCTTCATTGCGTCCACTGGAAGATGCATGAGGCGTAAACAGCCGGCAAACACTGCCAATAGCCACGCTGATATGATGGCCATCACAATGATTCCTGTTAGCAAAAACGAACGAATCAGCAAAAGCAGTTAAAGTACTCAGGATACTGTATGATTTTATGGTAGAGAGATCCGATAGGTATCGGAGAGGGGGAGAAGGATGGATATGACTCTGCCGGAGAGAGGTCCTGGAAGAATCGGGGAGGGAGAACTGATGAGATCTAGAAAAAAAACATGCAGTTTTACATGTTGCTGTAATTGACTCAGTAATGTAGATAAGAGCTAAATGAACCCTATCTGGTCGTATCGTTCATGTTATGAAGTTGTAAATTATGCTGAACAAGTATTTTGCGCGCTATTAGCGGGTGTTATCATCGTAACCGCCTGGATTTTATAAAATCATACTAAATTTACTTCTTCGTATATAGTTTTGTGGCTGTACTTACTCTTTTTAATGTTCCTGTGTTGGATGGGCCTCATTAAGGCGTATCCTCGCTCCAGACTAATCATAGTTAAATTAAGAATCGACGACACACCAACTACAATGTCCAAAACAGTCCAGATTTCCACGATAATGTATTGAGGAGACTTTGGCAACTGTATAGAAGGACACAAACTGATGTATATCCACGATGGAACGCTAATAGACCCGATCGCTAAATCAGCAAATGCTAGAGACAAGATGAAATAGTTCGTCTTGGTTCGGAGGCGACGATTGACCTTGAAGGACGCGATTACCAGTGAGTTACCCAGTAAGATGAGAAAAATTAGAATAGAAAAGAAAACTGCCCATAAGATGTTTTCGGTGGTGGATGACGGGCATGGAGGAGGAGAAGGAAAGAACGGTCTTCTCTGAGTATTGTTTGTGACGTTAGAGTTTAAGGAGTCGTTGGCGAGGGTCATATTGAGTTGGGTGCTCATGGTCTGTACTCTGATATACCAGCAGGTCTGCATAGAGAAAGCAAAATATTTTAGACTAATTAAATAAATCAAAATAACACTGGACAAATCCTAATTTTAGCTATAAAAATCCTCCAGTCACTTTACCCGTAACGGGCTGTTTTTTTCTCGAGCTTATCTTTTTTTAAAATCAGAATAAACAGTTAAAGACGGCTATTTTCGTCGCAAACTGATTAGTTGCGCAAAAATGGATACTCGTTCCAAGAAAACCAGGTTCTTGAAAATACCATAAAAGGTATTTAACGGTACACAAGCGGCTCTGCAATCACACAGAATTCTCGTCGTACGCATAAATAGAAACAGGAAAACTATTTATGTTGCAAAGCTAGGAAAAATGTATGAAGAGTATTTTTCTTTTTTAATTATTGCTATGAATATGTACAGCAGCATTTTCCTCATTTTTCTTTCTTTGTCTTTAAAATAATGAAAAATTATCACAAGGAAATTAAGTCTGACGCTGCATTTAGCACTGAAAGTTTCCAGGAAGCCTACTAGAGTTAATTTTAGGAGGACATTTCTTTAATAGTGTAGAAAAATGATATCTTACAATTAAAAAAGTCTTTAATGTTCAGGGAATAACAGCTTTAGTGCCACTACCATGAAATTTTCGAATTCGATTTTTTCAAACATTTCTCGAAGGTTTGTGGTGTCATCTCTCTTCCCTGTCCAAATCAAGAAAATATTTTTCAAAACGTAGTTTAGTACCATCATCAAACGACGATGATAAAAACAGTTAGAAATTAAGAGTCATGTTTAAAGGAAAAAAAAGCGACAGCACCTTGAAGTCTTCGTGACACGCCTCTGGGGATTTCATTAACAAGAATAAATATAATTCTTTCATAAATAACTCCAAATGAAAGTGAACAATATATGAAACTTATGGTTTTTTTTTAAACGTAACTTACTGTTTTGGGATGAAACTCAAGGTGGGGATTAAATCAAACCTCAGTTACGTGATCGTGTTTCTTGGAGTGCTTGTTGCAACTGAGTCACAGTGTCTCGTGAATAGTTGACTCTACCGTTAGGATATCAAAGCCCGATCAGCGTCTTATCTGGTATATATTAATCGATCAGAAGTTAGACTGGCTTAGCACTATAGTTTGTAAAGCCGCGACATCAATAATACTCTTGCTTAATCCCTCGTTTCATGATTTATCCAATAACGGCCACTCTGATGAAAGTATATAATGACTAAATGAGAATGTTCTTATAGCGATTGAAAAGCTAGAGAAAGATTGTTTGCCTTAAAAGTCATTATACTGGAGAGTTTTAATGTAAACACCGAGGAAAAATTAAAACGCAGTTACTCTTTTTATTTATTTTGCTTGGCAAATGAGATAAAGCCGCTTCTAAGAAATACTACCGAATATTCAGTGACTATTATAAGGCGTGCAGATAATGAAGCTGTGATAGAGTGTTTGTTTTTGTGATTGGTTCATGTTTTAGCGATGTAAATTAATGTTCTGGTGTTGGTATTAGATCCAGACGCCGCAAGACTGAAAATGAGTTGACATCGAGGACTAAATAAACAATTACTTTGTCGAAAAGATGGACTCACATTGCATTCACGTTGAAAGGAATATACCGCGACCGCTGCCAGAAGAGAAAAAGGCGCGACCGCCATAAAAGAAAATCATTTTTAGACTGGCACTACAACGATTTACTGAAGTTCAAAGGCCATTATCCTTTCCGCTACTTTTTTTTTTTTTTTTTTTTTTACAACTAAGATGAGTCAGTAAAAAAAAGCTCTAACTAGAAATGCCTAAGGTCAAAAAGAAATCCCTTCACGTCCCCTAATGACAAACCCCCTCTTCCCCTTCGCTCATAGCTGATATTATCGCCAGTACCAAAGAACAGTGAACATTCTGGAAACTAACATAAACCATGTTTGTGCGCGCTATTAAGCCCAATTACTCTCAAGTCAATATCTAAAGAAGATTAAGATGGCAGTAAACCAATAAATGCCAGCCCGGTTTTCTGGAAATTTTTCCAGCAATTGATCTTTGTTCTTTTAGGTACAATCTGTTCTTTCTTCGCAAGGTAGATCAAGAAAAACAGGCAAAGAAAAGTAGATAGGAAGTAATTAAAGAGACATTATAAAATGCACGATAAAGTACCATCTAAGCGCACGCGTCTTAGTACGTATAACAAAGCGCGCACCAATCAAATGGTTACAATTTCATAGAGATTTCGGCTATGCGTGTGACTAAGATTCTGATTCACTGGCGTATTTAACGCGTACTTAACGGTTTTAACATTTTTAACAGAAACTACTCGTCAACAACTAGAACAGCAAATTTTTCTCCGGGGACCGAGTCAAAGTGCTACTAATTTAAAACTACTTGAATGTTAAATCCCCCGGTCTGTCCCGGGGATCGGAGGATGGGGGTTTCAATTGACTAGTGCATAATAAAGTTAACTTGACAATTATTCATAATGCTGCTCAAGTTTCAGATAATTGGATGGCTATACTAACTACTAATGCGATTCAGTGTGTAAATGAACCCCTCATGGGAAAATAAGATATTTGATACAAACAGCCGCGAGACATCAGGAAGTCTTCTTGTAACATTCTAAAAGAACGGAAGCTTATTGAATACATATAAATTAATTAAATCTAGCTTCGATGTGTCAAAACTCGGGAGGTTTTAAAACAAATAACCAAAAATATATGAAGATCTTCAGATAGAAATTTAATCAACTTGAGTTAATAAAAACGATTATGTACTTATTGACTGAGTGAGAGGGCCGGACGGGAGAATATTTGGCTCGAGGTCATGCCGTACGGACCGAGC
>WUAP02147233.1:4669-26628 GCA_015163945.2 Stichodactyla helianthus | reverse complement strand
GCAAATGAAGACAATTTTGTATCTGAATTTACAACATCCTCCATGGTCCCTGATTTCTATTGTGTTTGGCTCATTAAATATTCATGAGTTGTACAATATAAATTAACAACTCTATGGTAATACCAATATACTGTATCTATATTGTAAAGCAATAAAATTATGATATTGATGATAGTCTAAATTTTTGAAATTGTTTGGGTGTTTTCATACTATCAACTGTCACTTAAAATCGTTATGGAATGGTATGGAAGTGAAGTCCAAAATCCTAAGCTAAATTACCCTGTCAGCAGAGTTTCCCTTTACCTCCTCCACAAGAGGTTAAAGGAGACTTTGCTTGCAGGGTAAAGCTACAGTAAAACTAATTTACAACAGAAGGTACTCCCTGCAAGCAAGAATCCTGTTTTTAAATGGAAAAGGTGACTTGCAGATAATTAAAGGTTTGACCTACTTCTAAATTCTGGACACACTAGGTATACATACAGAATAAAAATGTGATAATTACCCTTATTTTCTTTCTTTTATCAGGGAAATTCTTGATGATTTAAGGAAAATTTTTAGTACCATGTCATGTGGTCAGGTGGTCTGGATACGAACTGATGTGTGCATGGGTGTGGGGTGTGGAGAGTTGAGGAAAGAGTTGGGACTAGGGAAAGGTGAGAATACTTTTCATCTCTGTTATGATCTAAACAGCATCATTGTCATCATCATCACTATCATCAACACCTTGAATAGCCAGTTCTCCCAAAACATTATCAAGGTAGTTGGGATCTGGAAAACCATGGCCTGAAATATTAGAGAATGCCTCAGTCTTGTGGTGAATTTCATTCCACACTACAGTGTCTTCCTGTCCTGTTGTATTTGATGTTGCAACAGTGAATATCAGTCTTCGCTCCCATGCCTTCTTCAGGAGCTTGAGCACCTAGATTTAGAGCAAGAGGAAGAGAAGAATTTTAAGGTAATAATGTCCTCTTACACTGCACTGAAAACATCTACCAGTACATGCATGATAAAATGGCCAGTTGGAGCATCAAACCACAACAATGTAAAGCAACAAATTAACAGCTTACACTTTACCTACATGTACTTCCAGAGGCATTGGATATTAATCAAGATTTAACTAAATGTAGATACCTTCTGTCCTTTATTATTGTCTGGAAGGTAACATACTCTTGGGAATCCTGAGGCATAGTAAAGCTTTCCAGGGTGTGGGTGCTCAGGGTCCTGGAATAGGAACAAATTGAAAAACAATGGCCAGAAACTACACAAACAAAATGAGATGTATCATCATCAAAAACAACAACATATCGTCAATCATTGTTCATCAATAATCTTTATATGTGAATTTGATCATAGTATTAACAGGTAAATTTGCTTAATAGAAGCATTAAATATTATTTACTGGTATATCATTATCATTAGTGATCATCACCATCATCAAAACAGCGATCACCGCACCACCAACACCATCATCAATCCATCATCAATATCATCATCTCCGTTAACATCAATCAATCAATCAATCATCATCATTAACAAAAACCCTTAACTAAGTCTCTCAATTAAGAAAGATAAAATAAAAAATAACCGATGATAATATAAGAAATAAAACCAAAGACCCAATATGCAGCCTCCACTAAATCTAAGCTATACCTAACAACAGCAAAACCAAAAAAATGTGGAAAAATCTCTAATTAACAAACTAAAATTAAGACATACTTGCAACCCTGTTCTGAAGTTATAAGTTATTGTAATCATCCCATAACCATGATGTCCAGGCAAACTGTGACTGCTTCTTGATATATGCATGGTGCCATCTTTGGGCTGGTTACCATGTTTGATCCCTTGAATAGTCTTACATGTTGGACACTGTATCCATTCATTCTGCATAGTAAGATGAAAGAGTTTTGAAATATTCTTCAATTGTGGAAGCCTTCCTGAATGACACATGAGAGGGGGCAAAAAGAGTTTGTAAAGTTTTTTACTTTTGTACCTTAAAGACAGGAAAATCCCCTTCTGTACCACTATTGTGCCCCTTCTTCTTGCAAATACTCCTGGGGGGACACTCTGGGCTAAAAGTATTGGGTATGCTTGTCGGAAATTTTCAAAAATACCCCTAAAAGATACCAGAAGTCTTTTAAAAAGGGTGTGGATGGGTGATTTTTAACCCCTAATAAAGAAATAAAATTGGATTAAAAGACTGTTGAAATGTTAATAAGTATAACTGATATTAAAGCGCCTAAGCTCTGCGTAACTATAAACATAAACCCCACTGAGAAAAGCAATGAGCTTTCCTGTTTTCGATACCCTAAAAGATACCAGAGAATTCTGAAATCTAAACTTCAATTTTAACACAACCAAATCACTGATTTTCACCCCTAAGAGATACAATGAGCATACCCAATACTTTTACCTCGGAGCACCCCCCCCTGGGCAAATACTACATAATGTGTACACCTCCTACAAATAAGAAAGTGCCCTTCAGACTGATATAGTGCCTCTTCCACAGGTGCACTTGCCCCTGAAAACAAGGCAATGCATTCCTCCTTATTCGTCTTCTTGCATGTTGGGTTTTTCCAATGAATAATTTGTTTGCCAATGTTCATTAAATTTCTGTTCCAGATGATACTGCGGGTAAAAAGTATTGTCATACACACTGTAACTATCTTCTAATTTTCAATTCTATGACATGAAATAAAAGCCAAATGCTGGTTTGTTAGTTATGGAGTAGAGCAGTTAAGTCAATAATTCCATGCAAAAACAGAGGAAGTGTCAAGTACAAAATTCTACCTTGGAACCAGATTTAACAAGTTCACGAAGGCATGTCCCATGGAACTTGTGTTTGCATTTTTTTAACTCCTTGACATCAGAGCTAGGAGGCTTGCTACTGTCGTCATGGAAACCAGACACATCTTTTAATTTCTCAAAGCAAATTGAACATTCCTGAAGCAAATTAAGAAATTATAAATAAACACTTAATGTATTGTACATTTATTCAATAAATCTTAAACAGAGGTATATTGAAGCTTATGGCCAAGTAATGAAACATGAAATTCAATAGTATAAGAACAGAACATGAATCAAACTTGGTTTTTGCCGTTGATTTCAGTACATGTATACTAGTAATTTAATTTTTACTAGAATTATGATACTTTAACTATTCTCCTATTACCCACATAGGGGTGAATTTAAACTTTTATTCTTTCTGCAGCCTTTGGGTAGGCATGAATAATGACTTGTTGTCTGAGAGGTGAAGCATTTACATGCTAAACTATAACATTTAATTGGATAAGGCAGACAGAGCAGAAAAACTGTTGTTGGCCTTGCATTATAAGGACATCTATCTGATTTTAAGCTCAATATTTGTAAACATGCTTTTTTGGGGCCCAAGAACAAAATATCAAATGTGACCAAAATTTAGTGAATGCAGTTTAGGGATATAAATGTGCTATGTACTTTGGGAGAGGTGATATTTTGATCAGCAGAAAAACTGACATTTCTGTGAATATCTCCAAGTAGTTTTACTCTAGTTTGACAAGATTTTGTCACAAGTTTGGAGCTAGTAAAACAAATGAAACACTTATTATTTTGGTGTATCACTCCCTGAGTTAAATTTTAAAAATTGTGAATATAGTGGCCTTTTCATTTTTCTGCTCTATCAATGAGGCATTATTAAATTTTCTAATGATGTTACACGTATAACTTTTCATTACAACAGTTACTGTATCCTCTTACATGTACGTGTAGGTTACTTTGAAGGCAGGAAGCAGATAGGCGAGGGGAGATGTAGGTTACTTGTGATTTGATAGCTTGATATAAATTATTTTCTTCGCACCTGTCATTAGCCTGACATGACAATTGACATCATTACTCTCAATAACTCACATACCGACATGTAGGTGAACACGGCAAAAAAGATATTGAACATATTCAGCTTGAAATATACATCATTACTATCACTTCAGTATGCATTTGTTATTTATCATCATCGCACCTGTCAAAACTGACTTGACATTTGACATCATAAAGTCTAAATAATTCACATTCCGACATGTACCAAGGCAAACAACAAGACAGCATAGATATTAACAGCAGACAACACATATTTATAGTCATCTAGGACTGACTAAGAAATAGAATATAATTAAGCTTAAATATCTCTTAACAGATAAATGAATACCCTACACAACTAGCTAGGATGCTTGACAAAAATAGTAAAGTAATTTTTATCCACTGAAGGCTGAAAATTGTCAAAAAGCTAAGATCAGGTCTTGAGGATCTTGACTTATAAAATCCCACAGACATGAAAACATTTGCCAACTCATTCATCTAAGGACATTTGTGGCCATTGATTCTGTGCATCCTTTCTGTGCATGCGCTTGAGCTCTTTCAAATGAGTGAGGAATGCCTGAATGATTTTATTTATATAACAAATTCAATTTCAAAATGGTAGTCAATTTTTCCAAGTTGACAGCACAATATCTTCACAACAAAAACAATGACCCCCATTTTTCTTCTTAAAAGTAAGCTTTCATAAAGATCTACGTAACTTGTCAATATGGAAAAAAAAATGACATCACATGGGAAAAAATGGTGACAATTTTTCCACAAAATCAAACCTGTTCATGATCCAAGACCACATAATTATTTTGACAATGAAGCATGCTTTCAAACATCTATTAAAGTTCACTTTTTGACCTTTTGTTTTAAGAATTTTCATATAATTTTTTCCCATAAAAAGCATTTCTGACACCTCGGAAAGTTGCATAAGATTCAAGCAATGTTTTCTTCTAGTGAAGGTACGTCTTAATCAATACAACACACTAATGATAAAATCCACAGTTATTTGCTTCCAAGTTGCTGGTTTTCCTCAGGTCATAGTTCGAAAATGACAAATAATATTTTATTTTTGGAGCTCTAAAAGTATGTGGAAGTACTTTGTGTCAAGTTTCAGAAAATTGACAAAACAACATCAATTGACCCCAAGCCATTGTAAAAAAGTTCAAACATTGTTGTGTGATTGCAGTACCAGTGTACTAAATTTTGAACAAATTATCAACTTGATAATTATAAATTTGTCTCTCTAAATATAACCAAAATCTTGTTATTTAATCCTAATTCAAAATGCCCTTACTGTTTTTAAGGAAAAAAACTTTTAATATCAAAACATTCAGACAACAATGTCTGAACATTTTCGTGACCATAACACAATGTAGCACAAATTACACCCCATTATGGCTAGGGGTTAATTGGTGAATTGTCTGGGAATGCCCTTAAGAAATTGATGGCATTTCTATTTTGTTTGATCTCTTCAAGGTTCAAAATGCCAGAAACAAGGAAAGTACAAAGGGGAAAGTGAGTGTGATGGGTAATCCATTGTCATTAATTTATTAAAAAACTGCAGCCCAGCAATCCTGTGTACAACCTTGTTCATACTGGAATAGGCCAGGTCACAAACATGTTACTGAGACACTAAGATCTGCAAAGGTCAATTCACTTACCATTCTAGTAATTAGGCATAAGCCATGTATATTAATAAATGTAGAAATATTAATAGTAATATGTACATCCCTTATTTAAATGAAATTAATATATGTTCATGTATTGTTGTTACTTGCATGTGAAATATCTATAATATCAAATGTAATTCAGATATAATCTGTAGTGGGCTTGAATAAACACATATTCATCATCATCATCATCATTCTTGAAGGTAGAAAGAAAAGAGATGGAGAAAGGTGAGAAGAGAGAGAAAATGAGAAATAATTGAGGAAGGGTAGTTAAATGAGCAAAGAGGGAGTTAAAATTGATGCGAGGAACGGGATGTGATGGGAGGAAAGAGGAAAGTGATGAAGGTGGGAAAAGGCGAGACAAATGAGTGAAGAGATGGAAAAAGAGAAATAGAATGGATGGGACAGGGAGCAAAATTACAGTTGAGGGATAGAGTCATACAAGGAAGGCAAAATAAATGAGAGAAGAGGGGTGAAAAATAAATATTAGAGGGATGGGACTAGATACAAAGAGAATGGTAAGAGGTAAAAAGGCAAACACAGAAGATGAGGCAAGTGAGGGAGTGGTAGGATGAAAAAAATAGAATGAAAGGATGAACAAGAAGTGGCAGAGAAATGAAAATGGAAAGGTGAAAATGGGAAGAACGAAGGACAGGAGATGAGTGCTAGGAGAAAAAATGATTTCATCTTACCTCATCAGTTCCTTCTTTAGCATCCCTACAGAATGAGCTCAAAGGATCCTCATTATGGTTGTTATGCAGCTTTACTCTCTTTCTTTTCTTTTCATTACTTTTCTTTTCATCTTGAGACCTCTCACCACTAGCAACATCGTTTGAAGACCAATACTGCATGGCACTACTCTGTGCAGAACCATGCAGAATACTATGACCACTTGGTAATGATGAACTGCGCATACAATGGTTACTTGATGATGATAAATGCTTTACTGCAATCTTACTTGGTGATGATGGATTATGTTCCAATGAAGACTTTATTGCTGACAGTGAACTCGTGGGACCCAGAGACTTACTTGAGGATGATGATTTTTGTTGTGAATAGTTCCTTGGTAGTGATGAACTGCATGTCAAATACTTGTTTGGTGATAGTGGATCACCTGCAGAAGTCTTACTAGGGGATGAAGAAACGTGTGACAAGGATGGCTTTGTTGCTGATAAAGAGCTGACTCCAGATGGAAATGCCACTCTTAATGGGCCTTGACCATAGGCACTACCTTGCCCAGTGTCTAATGGGTAAAAAGTGCTACATATCTTCCTTTTGATGCGGCGCTCACCATATGTATGGTAATTAACTTGTACCTTTCTTTTAAAATCCACATAATTTGGAATCCCTAGGGGAAGTCTTTGAAGGTCTAGGCTAGACTTTTTTAAATGTGCTTCTTCAAGGTAAAAAGCTGTTTCCATGTCATATGGGATCCATCCAAAATCAGACTTCCATTTCCATAAGACTCCAGATGAACAAGGGTGACTACTAGGATATGTCTTCCTTCTGATCTTTCTTTCTGTACCTTTATAAAAATTTAAATGAATAACTAGATTACTAAACTGTTGCTGTAACTCGGACCATATAAGTCAAAACTACAGCTTCCAGCTGCATATGGAAATAGATAGACCCTTTCTACTGTTTGTTGCATCTACTGTGAATAGTCATTACAGAACCACGTTCTTTCACTCTTTTAAACTTCAAAATCCCTCCAGCCTGCTAGCAGAGATCTTAAACCCTCTGTTTTGGTTCAGCCATACAGAGGGGAGAAAAATGGCCTCTGCTTGCAGGGTAGCCTGCTAGCATACAATTCTCCAAATAAATTTGGCAAGTTTCTAGACTTGATTCTGCATACATATATTCTACAAGTACTACCCAATGCCGAGTTTTTTCTCTGTCAATACTTACAGCAACTGTAGGAAAAATTATTGGATCTGGGAAAAAAGGTGGGGAATTTAAAAACAAATTTATGTTTGCATGAGAACTTGGAGTTTTAATGGTGCAGCAGAACCTGTTTTCCTCATGAACATTCATTGGTAAATGAACAACAAATGGTATTATCATATACCAAGTGTCAAAATTCTTTCTTTCTAGTGCCTCTTTCGATGAGAGGGTGAACATCATTAAATGTTGTTATGTCCAGGAAATAGCTCTGGACCCAGTTGTTGTACTGTACGTATCAATGTTATTCCCTTCACTTTTTTTTACCATAATGCACCAGTCAATGTAAACTCCCATTGCACCTCCCTCTCCCTCCCCTCCCCCCCTGACCAGGCTCTCAACATTGATCCAAAGCCTTGCTTTTTCTCCCTTTTGGAAATTTAAATTGGCCCTGGTCAAGTGACTAGGAAGGTGAAAGATAGCGTTTCCCTCTGCTGGTGAGGATTCAAAGGAAGTGAAGTTTTTGTAAAATTTAAAAGTTTCATATTAGCTGGCTGGAATTGTGTCTTTGTTGTTTTCCTTATTTGTATAGATTGACTACTGTATATTTAACATAAAAGAAAAATTAAAAACAAACACATACCTGTTTCAATTCGAGTTTGAGTCTCTTTTTTCAAGCTTACTTTATAACATGACAAACGTGAATCAACCTTGCCAATGTCTACAATGTCATCGCCATTTTTACGCTTATCTTCGAGGAAACGACAGACTTTTGGGCCGTAAGGAACCCAAACTGACGCATCTAATTCCCATTCCCAGACAACTACAGCCATTTCTGTGAAAAAACTGCCTTCAAAACGCTCTACATGTTTTAAAAGTGAAAGTAAACCATACCATGTAAACACATGGGGCGTAATGGCGCTTCTTAGAATATACCAAACCGACCAATAGCGATAAGTTTTATATGACGAAAACTATGACGTCAAGTTAAGACTCGTATATTATTTTATTTCTTTTCCTTTTTTCTTAATCTATTTATGTTTTTTTTTATAGAAAATCCGCAGGAATATTTAACTATTATAAGAGTGCTGGCTGGCGATATCATTCTTTTAAAATAATAATTATCCGCAAAGTAGATCTAAATTATTTAAAATTCTTTTATATCACAAAACAATGACGTCATATTTTTCTTTTTGAATAGTTGAAAAGACGTAAAAAAGAGTAAAAGTGTTGGATTGTTTTATGCTCCAACACCAGGTCGGTGCAATTCCTGTATTCCTTAGTCTGTAACGTCTTAGTTTAGGATGCTTTAATTATTTGTTTTTCTCTGAAAAAATAAACAATTCGAATGGAGAGATTATAAATCAAGCTTTGTGATTGGTTCAACAATTTTCACCAATAGCAATATCTGTTGTATCGATGTAATTGATTATGACGTCACGGTTGCTTCGATAATATTTAGTGTTCGTAGCAACGAGAAGAGGCCATCTTGGAAACAATTCATAATTTGTTGATGGGAGAAATTGTCTGATTTTCTTCGAATTTTCCCCTCTTCCTGTCCAGAACTGCTTTTAAAATTAAAAACATGACGGAAACACTGGCTGACACTCGTCTTCAACTTCAAAATGCGAAGAGTTCTATTTTATTTATGCAACAACAGCATGCTGAAACCTTACAAGGACTGTACTCGGAGATTAGTAAACTCCAGAAAAAATGCGGAGGTTGGTTAATTTTTTCGATATATTTGAACGCTATTTTCCTCTCGACTTCCTATAGATTTGAAATCTCATCTTCAATGTATTTTCTCCGCAGAAATGACATTCAAGTTAGCGATGAACGCTACAAGTTCGACCACAGACGAAGGTTAGTTTTGCGAGAAAATTTTATCGAACGACCGAAAATTTTCAACAAATCTCTCGAAGATAATTGATATGAGGGAATGAAGTGTATTATCTTTAAAAAATTGGACTTTTAGTCCTGTTAGAAGAAATTTTAACAGCAAACGTAAACAAATTCAGCAAAATGAGCTTATATTGAGCGACATTTAATCTTATTCATGTAAGCCAGCTGTTTTTCCTTTAGCTGTTTTTTATTCCACACAATTTTTTTCTTTTCCATTAACAAATGAGCCTAATCGTAATATATGAGCCCTCAAATATAATTACTTTACTACTAAATTGCTATTATAAGATTTGGGTTGGAGGAGTTATTGTATGAATGTCGTTTTTTCTCTTGTCAAGAGAAGAGTTTAAGTGTTTGTTTGTTTGTGGATGGGAAGGTGGAATAGTACAGTGGGTTGTTTGCTAATGAAAGATCTCACTCTGTTTCTTAATTTCTTAACTGGCTAGTCAAATGAATAAAATAAGATATATAAATAAAAATTCCCATTTTTCTTAGATTTGGATGTGGATTTTTTAAGCCAAAATACCTGTGAATAGATATTTAAAAAATCTTTTACCTCTATTGCAGCACAATTACAAAAAGAAATTTCTGAGACAAGAGAGGCAGTGAAATTGCTAAGAACAGAGAACGTGGAGCTCAAAGCTATCATTGATACTGGTTACAAAAGAATTGTGCTCTTAGAGAACCAAGCAAAGGGGTTTGAGCAAAAATACAACCAGGATATTAAAGAGAGAGACACTAGGATTGCTTATCTTACTAAAGAACTCAATACAAAATCTGATACTATAGCCTATCTTACAAACCAGTTACATCAAATGAAGGTCAAACAAGCTTCCAAGAACCATGATCAAGCATCTCGGGGAAGTCAAAGGCATCAGAGAAAGGAAAACAGCAGTGTGGGAGAAGCTACTGTGGCTCATAATACATTAAGTAATTCTGAAGCTGAACAGTCAACTGCCACACCACCAACACCACCTATCACTCCTTCACCACCTACACAGGGGGCTCCCACACGTGTCCGCAGACCTTTTAGAAGATCAGCGACATCTCCAACGCCGGCAGACTTTAATATACAGAAGTCCAAGTCTCAGAGAGCTATTGGTATTCAAGCTTCACCTCATGAAATACGACTTAATGTATCATCAGCAAAAACCAATAAAGGTCTGCCCTCTCGACCAAAGAGAGGTGCTTCCCCTCCAAGACCTGGGCTCGGAATAGCAAAAACCCCTTCAAGGTCTGGTGGTAAAGAGAGGCCTCCTGCGGATGAATATGTTGAATTTTTAAGAACAGGAGTGAGAGCTGATCCACAAGTTGTTGTTCGAGCTGCTCCAGAGCCCCTCCCTCCCATATCAGCCAGTGACATGCATCTTAAAAGAACTCCTAGTTATAATGGGATGTCTAGAGGCTCATCAAAGAGGGTCCAAGATGATGTAGGAAAAATTGTTGTATCACCACTAGGCTCACCTGAAAAAGGCTGGCGACATAAGGAACAATCACCTCAATCAAATGGCCCAAAAATGTGACAGACTTTAAAATATGTCATCTAGATTTCTTATGTACTGTAATATTTATTGCTATGTGTACAGTAACTCTTTTATCTGTCTATAAAAATGAATAAATTTAAATAGGAGTAGCATAGCTACTCAGTGAAATATTGTCATATTTCCAATTGTTTCATACATGTATGATGTTACTTTGACTAAATGTAAAGAAATATCAATGCTTTTATTCACTAACATCCTAGACGATCAAGTAAACTTTCAAATTCCTCAGCAAGACCTAATATTTTAGGTCGCTAATTCAATGGTGTGCATGTTTTTTTAGTACTTTTGATTTGAAATGTTGTAGACCACATGTGTGTAGAAATAGTGTGTGTATTATAAGATTAATCTTTGAAATAAAGGTTTGTGTATATAATGGCCTAACTGATGAAGATATTTACTTGAACTTAAAAAATCCCTAATTGTGCATTGGACATGAAATATTAATCAACATCTGGCTACAATTCCAGTGGCTGTTAAATGTGCAAGAAGAGTTTAAAAATAGACGTGCTCAAGTGATATTTAAGTATGACCAAGTGTCCTAAAATATACCATATTCTTGAATATTTAATTTGATGGTATTTGACGAAGATCTCACTTATAAGATAAATGCAAAATCAAATGCAATGTGCTTAGGGACTGTTTATAATTTATGAGTTAGTGGTGGCCATGTGGATACACTTATAAATAACCTGCCCATAACAAACCTAATATTTCTTATGGCCCACCCCCAATGCGAATAACATAAGTTGGTACAAAATAAAGTTATTGAAGAAGGCCTCCCCAAATGTTTTATGAGAAAGTTGTCCCCCCTTCAAATCTACGTAACCCCCCAACCCATAAATTATAAATGCTCTCTTAGTTCAGTAGTGTTGGATCTCTTGATGCATGTACAGTTGAGCCCTTGATAAGATATTAACTTTAAGTACTATTTAGGTTTGCCTGGGATCTTACTGTTTGCACTCTATACCTAAATTCTAATATTAGAAGTGGGAGATAACCTGACTTGTTCAAAAGGCCTTGAAACAGAGATTACCAAATGGTTTGAAGTACTTTACTACTCTTAAGTGTTAGCATATAGCTATTTCACAAAGGTTGACGGGGTGAACAGCGAATGGCGATCGGTGATTGGCGATTGTATGACTGAAAGGAACTGTGGAGCTATAAGAATTTCTTCACATTCATTACTAAAACCCTAAATAATGCCGGCTAAAGATCTTTGCTGAATTGTAAAGGCATTTTTAGGCACTTAAGAAGAATATGAAGAAATTCTTATTGTTCCACAGTTCCTTTCGGTCGTGCAATCACCAATCACCAATTGCCATTCCCCCATCAACCTTTTTGAAACAGCTATATGTGATTTTCTATTAAATAAATTGTACATTAAAAGTTAAAGTTCAAAATTATGAGTATTAAAAAAAGGATTTGTGAAAGGTAGCAATTTATTATTTTGGGTTACCTGTGGTAATGCGAGCAACAAATAAACACTCGCTGCTATAGCAACGCTGTAGAGGATTACAAAATGGCGCCGTGTCAGAATTTGATCTTGGTGAAAAAAGGCGCAAATTAACACTGAAAAATCCCGTATTTATTGCTCAAAGTTATATAACCTGTAAATAAAACTCAAATATGGATGATCCAAGGATAGAATGGATGCGAAATAAGGTGTATTTGGGAGTAGGAATCACAGATGCTGAGGTGTTTGAAGACCTACTAACAAGAGACGAAGGCAAAAATGAGAGCGAAATCCTCAAATTCCTCAACGAAGATCCCAAGGAAGGATGCTGTTTGCTTTTTTATTCAATGCTGCGGGAAGAAGAAGAAGAAATCGAGGTGGAAGCAGGTTCGTTTAGTTGTTGTTTTACCCGCCAAAAACGGATGATAAAAGTTACTCAATTTATCCAAGCTTTGTTATGATTATCCTTGCGAAAAAGTTATTCCTACCGATTCCCGTTTATGACGATCTCTAGATCTTGTTAGGAGGCATCAAAGACAACTTGCGTTTTCACGCAAATGAATATAGCAATTGATATCGATTCTCTAAAACATAATTGTTAAAAAATAATTAACCGTTGAAACTTTTAGTTTAAATTTGGACACATGATACAAACTTGAAACTTTTATTATTCTGAACAGTAGTATACAGACCCCACCCTGCTTGGTGCAATATCAGCACTGCAAACTTCTCTAGAGTGGTTTTCGTATGAGTGAGAAATGTAAAGTACTGACTTACAGCACATACACAGTATGGTATGCAGCAACTCTGAACTTGATTCCCATTGTATTCCTGTGAATCATCCAATTATGACCCCTAGCTTTATGGTAAAGTACAGTACAGCTACAGCATTGCTGTGGCTTTTTTTGTATTGTTTCCTACTTATACAAAGTCTGCTGTATACCATAACGGCTGCATTGATCATTGCTTTCCTTGTTATCCAAAGAGTTTGCTTGGATCAGTAATAAGCTGCAATCTTCCATGCTGCACCACTTGTTCCACAGAATGTTGTCAATCCCATATCAAGTTCTTTATAAATATTATACAATTATTTCATTTATAAAGAACCAGAAATGCCCGAGATAATGGAAAATAACGACGAGGCAGACAAGACCTCAGAAGGAGAGGGTGCAGAGGGTACTGATCTTTCCATGGAGAGGGTATCAACAGCAGAGGGAGGTGGGGCCAGTAATGTTGAGGGATTCAAACCAGAAGATACATCTGCTATCGAAGGAGGGCAAGCAAACCCTGAGGGAGGAGAGATGGCAATGGTTCCTGTTGAAGGAGCTGCAGATGAAGAAGGGGCAGAGGCACTGGTCACCCCAAAACCTCCTGCAACTGTAAGCATTCTATACTTTAAATATCTAGTTATACTATTAAATCTGTCTTTACATTATTTTTGTGAGAACAATTTTTTTTATTTCTCTTTGCAGAAAATCATTATCCAAAAAATTGTAAGGACAGTGTTGTTCATTAGCTATGAGCATCTTCCAGAAGACTTTGTAGATGGAAGTGCATTCTACTTTGTGCGTAATACCCTAGGACCAGTACCCCTTCCTTCCAACATTTTTGAAGCTGAGGACCTCTTACCACCCCTGTTTGATTTTGGTTCTCTGAATGACCAAAGCCTTCTCATGCTAGAACAGTTGTTAACACTTGTATACATGCCGCTGCTCTCACATAATGGTGCCAACAGATCAGAAGGTTTGTCAGATGTTGGCTCAGATCAACGCAGAGGAAGTAATCAAACTTCTGTCTCTGCACATGAGGGTGCTTCTGAGGCAACAGAGGATTCTCGCAGCAAGACTCAGTTACGAGATGAGTTTTTAATGAACATGCAGAAGTTTGCAACTCACATAAACAGGACAATTCATCAGCTAGAAGGAGATATTCGACTGGAAATGCCAGATTTGATTCTTGGTGATGACATAGCAGAAATGGCCAAAGATCCAGCTCTAGTTGCTTCACTGGAAGAAACTCTCCATAACTGGGAGGTCACGATTTCTTCAGCTTTGGAACAACAATTAAAGAAAACACCTCAAGGGAATGGTCCTTTAGCTGAGATTGACTTCTGGAGAGAGCGAAATGCCACTCTTAGTGCAATTGCCGAGCAGCTCAAGCTCCCAACTGTCAAAAAAGTTGTAGCAGTCCTGTCTAAGGTCAACTCAGAGAGCTTATCTGGGTTTGAATACCACAGAGCTGAGCTCAATAAGTATTACACAGAAGCCAAAGATAATGTTCGATTCTTGTCCACTCTTGAGAGGCACTTCAAGAACTTGGCACATGGTGCTAACTTCAATATTGTTCTAGAGACAATCCCATCAATGATGAATGCTCTGAGAATGGTCTGGATTATTTCCCGGCACTATAACAGGGATGAGAGAATGGTGCCTTTGATGGAAAGAATCGCTTGGGAATTGAGTGAAAGAGTGACTAGAACAGTCAATATTAGAACTATTTTGAAGTAAGTATTTCTAATAATGAGGGTGGTTTTACTTGGCAAGAGGTCAAATTTTTTTTAGCATAAGCAATAGTTTGACAGCTTTATCTAAACCTGGCTAAAAAATGGGGCTTAACACCAGATTTTTTGTTTTGACTAGTGGACTATCAATAATAGAATTGTAGTCTGCTAGTTTTTTTTCCCATGATATTTACTGTACGGCATTAGACTACTAAATCTTTCGCGGGTTAATTAAAACCACTCTTGCTGTTCTAAGATAATGGTTATGATAATAAGGCTGTTGGTGACTTTGAGGTTGGCTATGTTACCTTGTAAAATAAAGCTGATAATGGCGTAAAGAAACTTCAGCAAACTCTGTAAAAGTGAAATTGGTGTTGTCCTTTCGATTGCTTTCTTCCTTCTTTACGCCTGGCTTTGGACTGATAGGATCTCTTCCATTTCATCGTTTCTTAATTCTTTCTTAATTCCCATTTTACAGAGAGTACCCCAATGTCGTGAAGCAAAAGACCTCTGAAGCACAAAAAACCTTGCTCACTTGGAAGGAATCGTATTTCGATGTGCGCGCCAAGATTGAGGCCTCGGGGCGCGATGCGCGCTGGGAGTTTGACCGAAAGAGACTTTTCGAACGTACTGACTACATGGCATCCATCTGTGAGGATCTCCAAGAAGTTGCCCAAGTCATGGAAGAATTCTATAATATCTTTGGGCCGGAACTAAAGGCAGTAACTGGTGATCCAAAGCGTATTGAAGACGTGTTGAAGAGAGTAGATGGGTTAGTCTTGCCGATTGAAAACGTAAGTAGTTCGACTACAAATCAACTGACCATAGCGCTTTGGGCCTCTAACCTTATGGTTGTCGCTTGAGTATTATTTCTTTCTTCACTGATAACATGAGATGAATATGTTACTATATAATATAATAGTTATTCCAAAGAGATTTTAGACCCTCTTCAATTTCTCTTGAGAATTTCTTCTTTCTTTTATCAAGAACAAAAAGGAAACTACAATCGCATGGATGTACAACAAAACAGAATCTTTTTCTAAGAAATGGGATAAATTTTTGCTCAAATTCTACAGATTTGTATGACATTTAGACTTCTTTGAAAAGCTTTGAGGCACTTTCTTATACCCAAAAAATTTTCAGTAGCTCGGAGGGCCGGCTAAAGTTTATTGTCCTTTCATTCAAAATTTAATCTTGCCAACACATTTATCCTTTCCGTAATTTTCATTATTCCAGGTTGCCTTTGATCCATTCAGCCTTCGTCACGCAGCTAACTGGCGTAACGTTATGGAATGGTTCCATCGCGAAGTCAGCGCGATTGAAAACGAAGCCAAACACTTCATTGATGACTCCTTCAAGACACTGCGCTCAGCCGAGGGCGCTTTTGATATGTTGCTGAACTTTAGACACATCCGATCCAGAGAAGCTATCAACTCACAGATGATGAAGAAGTTTAATGATATCTTGCTGCAGTTTGGGAAGGAGGTGCGTTACGTGACACTGGTGTAAAAGCTCACTGCGCATGCTTGGTAAATTCGCGGAGAAAATTGTCAGGGCGCGTTAATTTTACCAGGAAGCATTATACCATGTCCTGCTTTCTTTCTCAGGCGTAAATTTCTTGCGCGAAACTGTCGTTGCTGTTAAAGTTGTCGGCAACGTTGCGCGCACAACAGTTTCGCCTCTACTACTTTCGTGCTAGACAGTTTTACCTCTGCAATAGTCCTTCGCAAGATTTGTGGAGGCGAGAATATGGCGATTATGCTGCTTTATGCATGGTTGAGGACATCCTTTTCTCTTGAGGTCACCTTAACGCGTGTAATAAAAAATATCTGTTTTTCCAAAGGTCGACGCAATGTACGCACTGTTTAAAGCTAACGCAGAGCATCCGCCAGTCTACAAGAACCATCCACCTGTAGCTGGGGCAATAGGATGGGAAAGATCTTTGTTTTACCGCATCAAACGTACCGTCTTGAGATTTCAAGAAATGGAAGACATGCTGAACAGCGACCAAGGAAAAGCTGTGAGTAGATCTTCTCTTCCCTTAGGGTTTTATATTCAACAAAACATCACAATACATGCAAGCAAAGAAGTCCACAAGCTATTAAACTGGCTGTGTATAAAGTAGTTAAATAAAAATAATTTACCAAGCTCATTGTTAAATTCTTCAGGCAAGCAAAAAGTACGTGAGTGTTGCTCGGTTGATGAAAGATTATGAAGATAAGAAATACGAAGCCTGGAGAGAACAGATAGAAGCCAACCTGTTGATCTATCTCAAGAAGAATCTACTAACCAAGCCATCAGCTGGGTCAGCTACCACACACAGAAGCATGGCTGATGATGCTACAACATCTGAAGATACATCAGAACATCCTGGTTAGAAAAAAAGACACTTTTGCTATTTTAATGGTATTACTGGTGATGGTAATGGTGGTGGTGGTGGTGGTGATGATGATGATGATGATGGTGAAGGTGGTGGTGATGGTGGTGGTGGCTGATGGTGATTGTGTTTGGTGGTAGTGTTATTGATGATGATGATGAAGATGGTTATGGTGGTGAAGATGGTTGTGGTGGTTGACGATGATGATGATAATGATGATTTTGGTGACGATAAAGATGAAGATGGTACAGATCATCTGCAGAGTATCAGTGTTGTTTATGCTGTTGGTTATGATATCATGATTCAGTCTGAGATTCTTTTACTTTAGTCGTTCCTCACCCTAACGTCCAGTACGTTGTGGACTTTGCTCCTGAACTGGGAGAGATCGTCACAGAGACCAAGTACCTTGAACAGCTAGGATTCCAGGTCCCTGAGCTGGCGAGAAACGTAGCCTTACAGGTTAGAATAAAGATAAAACAACAGCAACAACAACAGGGGCAAGAGTGAAAGCAAGCAGTGTTTCAAATAGTAAGGTGTAATGCAAGTGGAAAGTATTAACAGATTTCATTATATTTTTATCAGGAAGAGAAATATCTCAAGTACGTAGACGGATTAAAAATGATGCTGGAGCGATATCATACGGTCATCGTGAGCTTAGACGTAGCAGAGGTAGGATATGATGATACAATATATGATGATGCTGGTGATGCTGGTGGTGATGATGATGATGATGGTGATGCTGGTGATGGTGATGCTGGTGATGATGGTGATGATGGTGGTGATGGTGATGGTGGTGATGATGGTGATGATGATGATGATGATGATGGTGATGATGGTGGTGATGGTGATGGTGGTGATGATGGTGGTGGTGGTGATGATGATGGTGATGCTGGTGGTGGTGATGATGATGATGATGGTGATGATGGTGGTGATGGTGATGGTGGTGATGGTGATGGTGGTGATGCTGGTGGTGATGATGATGATGCTGGTGGTGATGATGATGATGATGATGATGGTGATGATGGTGGTGATGGTGGTGATGGTGATGGTGGTGATGATGGTGGTGGTGGTGATGATGATGGTGTAGATGATGGTGATGCTGGTGGTGATGGTGATGGTGGTGATGGTGGTGATGGTGATGGTGGTGATGATGGTGGTGGTGGTGATGATACAATATATAATGCTTGTGATGATGATGGTGGTGATGGTGATAGTGGTGGTGATGGTGGTGGTGGTGGTGATGATACAATATATAATGCTGGTGATGATGGTGATGGTGATGATGATGATGATAGTGATGCTGGTGGTGATGGTGATAGTGGTGGTGATGGTTGGTGATGCTGGTGGTGATGGGGATGATACAATATATAATGCTGGTGATGGTGATGATAGTGATGATGATCATGATAGTGATGCTGGTGGTGATGATGATGATGGTGATGATGTTGATGGATGATTATAATGATGAAGATGCTGAAGCTAATAATAAAGTTTGAAGAACTATGAGATTTCTTAATGTGCTTTGTCTTTTGTAGACTCAACTTCTAGACGACCACATCAAGGAGTTAAAACGAGTACTCAAGCCAGGAGCCAAGAGACTGAACTGGAATTCTCTTGGAATTAGTGACTACATCACTCGCTGTGGTCAGGTAAGAGTATATAAAACAGTTATCGCTATTCTGTTTCCCCCATTATTTTATCAACATTTAGTAGCGTCACTCTTAATTGGCTTCCCTTGAGTTCTGAACCAATGAGAAAGCAGGAAATCCACGGCAACCAATCAGAATGCTAGGATATTATACAAAAGGTGTTAGAGTAGATTTCGTATCGTAGCATCATGATCACTTCCAGCTATGGTCAATTTCAGACCCGATATGTAATACTAATCTATGTTATATTTGTCGTGTTTTCAGGCGATTGGTAAATTTGAGTCGTTGGTGAACCAGATTCAAAAGAACGCCAAAGACATCAATAGTCGACTGGAGATGATTGAGAACACGGTGCTGTTCAAACCATCGCCTCCTAAACCCAATGGCATGCTGCCAGATACCAAGGTACGTTCGTCTGTCTGTCTGTCTGTGATGATTGTATAAACATTTTAAGTTTGGTTGCCCTATTCGGTGATTATGCTCGTGTAGTAATGGTACATAAAGTGAAGATTCTACCGCCGCTCCTGTCTGGTCTGGATCCAACAAGTAAACGTGGTGTAACTGAATGCCTTTATTCTTCTAGGAATACTTTGAACATTTGGAGAAGTGCCGTAGTCACGAACTAGACATCTTGGCCAGGAAGTATCGAGCAATCGGTCCGTTACTGACAAAAATGGAGGGACTTGTGGCACACACTAACACTGGGAGATCACCCAAACTACAACCATACTACGCATACTGGGAAAATGCTGTATTTGAGGCTCTCAATAAGGTGGGTTATTGTGATATAACACGCTAACAGGGTGCAGCCTAAGTGCGATTTGGTATGACTGTAAAAAGCTCGCGGCACGATCGGTGCCGTAAGTGTGACTTGCCGCGACCGTGATGTTTTCTAGAATTTTGACGTGCTTGCCGTGCCTTGACTGTGTCACCACAATGTTCGTGTTGCGCGCTTTTCAGAGTCAAACGAAATCTGCTCTAATGCAACGTACTGTGTATCAAATTAATGCTTTGAAGATGGATGACTAGAAAGCCTGAAAGGTCTTTTCAAAATTTACTTTGAGCTAGATTGATAAATAGTCGGATAGAACTCCTGGAGTATGGATGAATAAAAATATGACGTGGGAGGGGTGGGGTGGGGCAGTTTGGTTCTAAAAGCTCATTGTAATGACCTAACAAATCTTCTGTCTCAGATGGTAACAAGAAACTTGCAGATGTTCAACAGTCAACTACTGTCTAAGCAGCCTCTGTTCCAGATAGAAACAGTGCTGTCAGCACCAGAGATCGTCTTGTCTCCACCAGCCAATGAAATCTACAAACTGATCATGCAGTCTGTAAGAGACATGGTAGAGGGGTGAGTCAAAGCGCTGTTGAATGAATGAATGAAATAATGAACGAAAGAACGAACAAAGAAATGAATGAATGAATGAATGAATGAATGAATGGATGGATGGGATGGACGGATGGATGGGATGGACGGACGGACGGACGGATGGATGGATGGATGAGTGAAGTTGTTAATTTATTCTTATCCAGTCATTGTGTTTTCTTACAGGACAAAGCAGTTTGTACGCTGGATGCATGGTACGTGTATCGAGACACCACCACAACATGCCGAAGGCGAAGACGAGCCTGTCATCTTCAGCTTCTTCACCGACATAGCCGCCAATCCAGCCATCATCGAGCTGGTTACCACAGTAACCAAGAGCGTCCAGAACACTCTCGGCTCCCTTAACAAATACCTCAATCGATGGAAGAGATACCGGTTGCTATGGAAACTTGACAAGGTATGCATTTTACTTAAAATGAAATCTTAATAATATGAACTGATGTATTCAGCTTTCTTGGAATTTTTGTTTTCTTGATGTCTTCAGAGCAACATGGTAGAAAAGTTCGCTTCCAAGAACCCCTCGTGCATTGCTTACGATGAGAAGCTTCAGTTTTACTCTAATCTTGTCCTTGAGGTAAGTCCCGCTCTTTAAATTCTGTTAGTAGTGAGAACTCGTAGGTAAATTTACGTGAAAAAGCCTTGAATTTAAAAACAGTAGTCAACCGTATTGAAGCGTCTTCTGTTCAATGATTCTTCGTAGTTTTCCGAACACAAATTGGCGTCATCCATCTTCTACCCTTCCCTCCCACACGCCTTGAAATTTTAATGTTTTCTATTCATTTCCGTTGCTAGGTTGGTAACCAACCAATGACACGTGACGGGGACTTTGTTCGCCTCAACCTGGAACCCTTGGCAACTACGATTCAAGCAAACGCCAGAGCGTGGGTGAAGGAACTTGGAAAAATGCTGAATGAATCTGCCAGAGAAAACCTGATGGCCCTCAAAGGAGAACTAGAAGTAAATAAAAAAATGCATTTGTTAATTTTGTGGTTATGTGTTACTGTTGTTGATAGTGACGGCGATAGTGGTCATAGTTATGTATTATGGTGATGGACATTATGATGACGATGATGTTAATGGTTGGTAATGGTGATGATACCGATGATGATAAAGATGATGGTGATGATGATGAATGATGAGGATGAGATGTGGTGGTGGTGGTAAGGATAATGGCGATCCTAGCGTGAAAGATATTATTCATCGTGGATGAAATAACGACGAAGACTATAGAAGTAATAGTCGAAACGTTGCATTTAACCACGAATGCAGAGTGAGACAATAAGCATCACTTATTAATTCCAATTATGTTAATCATCTAAAGCCTTTTCCAGCTAAATAGTGTCGTGTTGTCTTAGGGTTTAGCGAACGATCTCAAACGTCCTCCAGACACTTTGGAAGATCTCAAGTTTGTCTTGCGAGTGATTGCCGATATCCGAGACATGTCTCTGAACGTAGAGCTACGATGTGCAGACATCAGAGAAAGATACCGCACACTGCGCATGTACGATATCGAGGTACGTCCAATATTTAAAAAGAAACAGTCGACTCTTTCAGTGGCCGATCCCTAAAACATCACTGATCTACTAAATAGTAAGCTTTCACTAAGCTTTTTGCGAATGTAAAACAGGCAAGCGAGAAAATGAACGGACGAAAGAACGTTAAAGGATGGGGGGGGGGGGGGGGGGGGGGGGGGGTGTTTACTTTTTTTTTTTTTTGTTTTCCAAGCGGGGGTTTCGCTAAAAAAACCCTTTATAAT
>WUAP02147222.1:0-11343 GCA_015163945.2 Stichodactyla helianthus | reverse complement strand
TAGTTGTTTGTTTTGTTAAAGTATTTTGTAGATGGTGTGAGGTACTGGGTGGGGGGGGGGGGGGGGGGGGGGGGGGGGCCCGGGGTGACTTATAATGACATTTTTTACCTTAGGTTGTATCTATTGGTGCAGTGAATCCCCGGTGCCCACGCTACCTGGATTACACGGTGAAAACCCGACTGATAGGGGTGAAGAAGTGAGACTCAACCATACTGCTGCTGTCCAGACAGGATGGAAGTTTGAAGAACAAGATACATTCTCTTCTAGCTTTGGTAAGAACAAACACCATCTTAGGTAAGGTTTGCAGCAAGACTATCAAGACTATGTTTGCTGCCTCAGAAAAGGCCTATAGCCATTGTCATGATTAAAAAACATCAAAATACTTGAAATGTTTGTATCAATCATTATGTATAAGTAAATAAGATTTTGTAGGAAAACAAAGTTACATGATTGGCATGGACAAATGGGCTACAGGTCAATAGCTTACGAGGCCGCAGGCCAAGTAGGCTATTTGACTTGTGGCCCATGAGGGTGAGAGGTCTAATCATTTTAGTATCAACCAAATTGTAGGTCAAATACTTGTCTGAAACATCTGCAAATCGCAATTCAGCCACCATTCTTTTTCAAACCAGCACTTTTCTCAGCCATGGGCTACCATGAATAGCCCCTTAGTAGAGTAGCCAATTAAAATGAAGAATTTGTGATAGACCACAATTTGATGGATACTAATAGTCATAAAACCATGCAAGTGGTACCATAGATTTTGCAAATGATCAATTCATACATTTTTTTTTTATTATTTCATTTTTGATTATGGTTTTGATTTTCATGTTAAGTATTTTGACAACTCTTCTCTGACATTTTGTAAAAAAGAAATGCCTAGTACTACCTTTGTCTAAACTAACATTCTGTCATGGTATTAAACTACCTTTACATTCTATATACATTCTTATAAAGATTGTACTATGGATCATCTTAAGTTAACCACAAAAAGTAAGCGGTTTGTATGCTTTGGCAAGTGTCATTCATGCAAGTCCAAGGACATGCCTTTTAATTGGGTGCCATATAAGGACAATGCATGAAAACAATAGGTCTTATATGTAGCTATTTACAAGAAAGTGCAATACTGTTTGGGAAAAAAATTAAGACCCACTCTCTAGAGCTCAAGGTAATTAAGTTGCCATGTGATAGGTAGATGATTTGGTGTCTATTGAACATTTATTAGTCATTATTCTGGTACATAATTATGCAATTTATATATCACATCTAATTTTAATTTGCCACGTTTGGGTGTTTTGAATTATTTCTTCCAATTATGCCTATTGAATGCTTTGAGACTGAGAGATTGTTTGAGATCATCATAAAATCAATATTAATTAAATAATAAATTTAAAGTGGATGAAATCAACACATGAATGCTTCCTTTAAATTATACATACCTCATTAACTGAGCACAAGGGCCATACCAGTTTTGGACTGTCAGAGTTTTTTATGGCCCAGCATAGGGACTGTTCAGGCCAAAAAAAAGTAGGAAAAAACAAAGTTCGAAAACTTAAAAACAGACCAAGCAAGCTAGGTTAATAAGATGTTTGTTATGGCAATGCAAACACAAAAATAAGGTCTGTACCATAAGTAATTGGCCATTGAGAGCATGTGAAATTACTTTGTCATGTAACAATTTATTGTAGTTGTATGCCAAATAAGTTTTAAATATTGAGAACACTGACATTTTTTATGCAACAAAAACAAAAAAAACAAAAAAAAAAAAAAAAAAAAAAAAAAAAAAAAAAAAAAAAAAAAACAAACAAAAAAAAAAGCAACTCATTGCAAGAAGAATTAAAGGTTTCACTCACCAAAAAACATCTTTGTACAAAAATGTACAGAATAACAATAAAATATAAATATAACCTTTTTTCTGAAGATTATCAAATTCTTACATACTAAACTAATATTTTATACCTTCACAAAAAAGAATTAAAAATTAATTATGAAAAATCTAAAGCAGCATGGACATTCTTAGAAGACCTGTACTGTTACAATAATTATAATTTTAATTATATAGAAAAGTTCTTAAATATTAATAGAATTGGCTGTTTGTCTATGCAAATCATTATATTAATAGTCTGTTATTTTGAAAAAATGGACATTTTCTAAATCTTTGTTACTTATAGTTAGAACTGCATTAATTAATAATGAATACACCATGATTTTTTTTAACCCATGGAAGTAATGATTTGAAAGATGCCCTGCAAGAAGAGGCCATTTTTCTTCCCTCATTGTCAACCTAAAAACCAAAACAAAGGGCAGAAAAATACCTAGTCTGCTAGCAGGGTATCAGAAGGTTGTACAGTCAATGTAAATCTTTGCTTTTGACTGAACTACATAAAATCATCTTCAGAGACAAGACTGTGTTTACCTGGATGATCACAACATACTAATTCAAATGAGATTTCTATAGAAAACAGAATACTTGAATCATATTTTTCATGATCAATTAAAATTCAAAACATCTTCAAAGTCTGTCCATACTCCCTATAATATACTGTAACAAGTATAAGAAGTCATTCTTTAAATAAGTTAATAAATGTTTTGATTAAAAAATATCTATCTTCAATATAAATATGCTTTAGCTTTACTTTCTATAGCTTGCTCTAACGAGTTTGTTGCAGTTTTCCATTAAGAAGGATTTTTCTTTCTGGTGTTGTTGAAGGATCTGGCATGTGTATATACACTATTCTCCCTCCACTGGATCCCGTACTAACATGGTCACCATCATCTAAATCACCACTGTCTGATGCCTCTTTGCCATCACCATCTCTGTGCAGTGATTTCCTATCACTATGATTTTTATTGGGGTATTTTCTAGTTTCTTCTGTCATGGTTGGTGACTTCATATATTTAAGTTTCTGAATGTCTTTGTCTTCATGTATTGAGGTATCATGGTTTGATGTACATGAGTTTATTGCTTGACGATGAAACTTAATTCCCATGAGAAATCCAATGAGAATGCTGAGTACTATTGCTATTAATATTGCCACTACAAAAAGTCCTTTGTCTATTCCAGTATCTACAGTTTTTGAAAAGATAAAAAAGATAATTAATTGCAATCTTCAGAAACTAATAAAAACTCACTGATGCAAACTAAATTTTAAACAAATTATTGTAAAGTAAATGAAATTTAAGTTGGAATGGATGGATGGATGGGTGTCTTGACAGTTGAGCATACATTTCCAGTACACACAACCTGACACAGATGGATGAAGGACTTTGATGATCTGACACACAGGAAGTTCATATTTAAGTGTTACCGGTAAATCACAAATTTAGAAGGAACATTACTGTCTGGGAATGTTTGTTTCACTGTTTCCAAAACACTAGGAAATTCCAAAGTTAGGGGGTAGGAGAAAATATTTCAGTCCAGCTTGGATTTTTCTTTAGTAACTTCTTGTGGATGAATTGGTGGCTAGTTTGAATAGATGGATGTATTGATGAATTGATGGCTAGTTTGGATGGATGGACAGAATAGTTATATATTAGGTACATGTATGTGAATAGATGGATCAGTGGATGGAAGGATGGGATGTCCAGATAGACAAACTACATATATACTGCAGTACTTTAACTCACTGACAACTGACAGTCCAAATACTCTCACCTGCATCTTGATATCCTACTGTTGGACCTGTCAACATTAACACAGTCATCAGCAAATTTATCTCATCTGATTAATATATAAAATAGCAACACATCATTACTAATTATTTCTGCATTTCTTTACACATTAGGGAAACAATTGGAAAGGTATTCAATCTATGACTAGTAATTAACTAACTAGAATTCTAAAACTCATTAAAATTCATTAGGGAGTCCAGCCAATAGCATGTACCAATTGGTACCAGTGACGTGATGGTATCTTTATACCACGATAAAGACATCAGACCTTGTTGATTATAGAACTGATTAATAAAACATCAGTTCTGTATCAGTCAGTGATACAGCACTGATGTTTATTAATGAGTTCTATAACCAAAAAGAACTCGTTGCGATGCAAGCACCCTGACGCACATTCTGCTGGACGAAAATGATATCACTCTTACGTTTTCCAAACATTCTTTTTCGTGTAGGATTCCGAGAACGATTCCTCTGATGACATACTGTGTCATGCACATGCTCCTTAGTCAACTGCGTTCGAAATTCTGATAAATTTAGAATTTATAGTTTTTTATAATATCTACTAAATTTCTGGTAAAAAGTTTTAGAAGTCGTTTAAAGAACTCAAGTCCGTGTTTATATCCCAATAAAACACAGCCTCTTGTTCTTTAAACTTTAATTAAACACATGAAAAACGTTTTCCATATTCTCCTACCTTTAGTGTATTTACTCATGACATTTGTTTTTTGTACTTTTAATGAGCCAATTTTTCCAGATTGTATTGCTTCTTGTAAGGCAACTAGTAAATCAGTGTCTTTATTTGATGGACTTGCACCAAACCTCAAGCTCACATCAGCAACCACACTACCCTTGCTGTAAGAAATAATTTTCACAAAATCTTAATTATAATCGATGATAATAATGAATGGGTAACAGGGCAATAACTGGAAAGCCTTAAATTCATTTTAAATATGGTATATTATTATGAAATCCTAACTAATTACACCCCTCTCAAAAAATATTGACAGAACTTGTACCCCATATACTTAAAAATGCCACTTACACATTTCCTCTGTTATTGCATTAGCTAGGTGTTTTGAAGTTGATAAAATTGCAAGAGAATATAAAATTCCAAAAAAACCCATAAAATTCAAACTTTATGTATATGAAACGTGACTGTTCAAAGAAAAAATTTGATTGATATCCATGTTTTGAATGCCTATTGCAGTAGCCTATTATATATTAAATATCCCTATTAAATATCTTTATAAAATCTAATTAATTTTATCAAACAATAGTCTATTACCTGAAGGTTATATTTGTGATGTCCAAAAAAGCAGTATCATGTGAATATACACTCTTCACCTAAAATTTAGCAAAATGTTAGAATAATATTTAAATGGTAGCAGTACAAGATGAACAGTTTGATGGCTGAATTTTCCTAGAGCTAGATAAATCAATTATTCTGTTTATGAAAGCCAGACATATCACACATTCCCAATGTCAAAAATAATATAGAGTGCAAATTATTGTCAAATCTTAGGAATAATATTTAAAAGGTAACAATTATAACAATGAGAGTACTTACAGCTTTCTTAACTCTTTCCGACATGATTTCATATTCATGTGATTTAGGATCTTTTAATGAATCAGTCCAGTTTTCCTCTTTTATCTTTATTTCAACATTGATAATCCTTTCTGGAATTGAAAATGGTGTTACAGCTTATGTGTAAACTTAAGCAATATATTATATAATGAACTTTACACTGTCAGTTGCAATATTGGGAGTTTAATAAACACTTCTAAGGGAAAACATGTTTTCAATATATTAGGGACCATTTACTTTTTATCAGTAGGTGGGAGGGTACCCCGAAAAATAAGTCCATAATGGTGTGGGAGGGGAGGATTGAGCCAAAAATTGTTCATACCCTGGGCTCATGCCAAAAAAATATATATGCAGATGGGGGTCAGGCAAAAAATGCAAGTGGGAGGTGGGTCATGTAAATATTCATCTAGATAGATTCAGGAAACCTACCAGCCCCCACTCCCAAGAAAAAAAATGAATGGTCCCTAATTTTTTTTTTTTTTTTACTTCTAGATAGTTATGATTCTTACCATTGATGGTGTAGTTTCTGCTCTTTGAAGGCCCAAATGTGTTCTCTGCTACACAGTAGTACATTCTGTTTCCATAATCTTGGTTTACAGATACAGTATCAGACTGGATTACCTTACGAATAGCCCCAATAACCATGTGTATAGAAATTGTAGGCTTTGGGATTCCTGTGGCTTTACACCAGAAATAAGTCTGGCCTTGGCTCTTGGAGAATCCAGAAAAAATCACTGGTAGTGTACCTGTTGAATAAATGTCCAAACAAACCTATCTCTTAAATAATTATTGTATATTCATCTGTTGATAAAAAGGGAACCATTTTCCAATGGATATTAATCACAGCTTTCTTACTACCGAATTCACTGAAGTATTCACAGTCTAAAAATAACGATCCATCCAGGCTTGAGATTTGGATCAATCAAAATTATCATATGACATTGCATACTTTTACACATATGGAATGTTGTAGTGTCATTTGGTGTTTGAAGTCTGCAGTTTTATGTCAAAGTTTTCGATATTTGGCATAAAATTGCAAAGTTCACACACCAAACATCGCCACCGCAATCTACATGTGTAAAAGTATGCAATGCCACATGATCATTTCGATCAATCAAAATTCAAATCCGATGGATTGCTAGACTGAACACTTCAGTGAATTCAGTAGTACAATCCATGAAGCATTTTGTTTCAACTCATTTGCATCAAATTTGAGGGGCACTTTGCATGAACACAATTATAGTTTTTATGTGCAGTGAAGGACAACAAGATATAATTAAATATGAGTAGAGTGTGCCACTCAAAGTTGAGAATAATAAAACCAGTGAATATACTACGTATATTCATTATCCAAATATGTAAATATTAAAATTGTAGTTTTTAGGAAATTCTAGCATTGTCTCCAAGTCAATAATGGAAACACATTTTACTGTTAGAATACTGCTTAAAATAGCTATGGTCTGAAGATTAAAGAAAAGGAAACAGAAAGTAATATCCATTTATAATAATGACTGGAAAAACTAGTCTCCTAACAATGACTGGTTCATAATACGTACTATTGTCTGAGACTTAAGTACTACACTAAAAAGCCTCTCTTGCCATGCTTTATAATTGACTGAAGGATATTTTGACCAAAAGGAAATACCTTGAATGGGAAGAGTGCAGGTATATTTTGAGCCCTTGTTGTTCTGCACAGTACACTGGTATTTACCAAGATGTTCCAAACCAAACTTAGATATCAGTAATTGTTGTGAGTGTTGGGATTGAGTATTCTGAAACTTATAACCATCTTGCTTGGATATTTTTTTGGAGTCTTTTTGCCATTCTGTAACTAAGGGCATAGGAATCCCACTACCAGAGCATTCTAATGAAACATCACCTCTAGAACTGTTGGAAAGAACTTTAATGGTACAGAATGGTGGTTCTACAAGAAAATAAAAATGAAGTAAAAAATAAGAAAATAACACTTGTTACAAGAAACTGGCTTGATCATGATCTCCAAAAACGTTTTTGAGAGGATTTTTAAAACATTTATTCTAATTCAGTGCAACAGACATCCAAGATCTTTATTCATTAATTAACAGTGGATGCAATTTTCAATACAAATGAAATGAAATAAAGCGCAGCAAAGCAATAAGGACTCACCACCTGATGAGGACATAGCACACATACTCAACTACAACACAGGCATGTATGGACAAAAACAATGCAGCCACAAGGTTAGTTGGGGTAGTTACAACACACACACACTGAACAGCATGATGGCAACAAGTACTGTTGAGGGTACAGCCTGAACACTGTTTATGAATGGAAGACTCTGGTAATTGCACCAAGTTGTAAACAACAAAAAATTATACATACCATCAGGACATACAGAAACATATCTTCCATAAAGAAGATCCTGAACCCAGGGACTAAAGAAAAGAAAAGAAAGATCTCTAAGTTAGTAAATCAACAACTTATTTTTAAAATTTTAAAACAACTTAGCTTTAGATGAATAAATCACCTTTGTCCAGCAGCATCTTTTGAGATGCATCTTTTGTTGCTCCATCCACAGTAAGGATCTTTTTGCTCAATACAAGAACTGAAAAAATACCATCACTTATATTATACATGTGTTCCATCTGTTCAAAGCAAGATTCAAATTTCACAATGAAGTTAAACTAGACAAGATAAAGACAGTCTACTATGATAAAAGTTTGTAAGTTCCTTTCTTACCGGCATGTTTTGAAATCACCACATCTATTAGTTGAAACCCTAACAACACCAGAATTGCTCCCAACATATAGTGATTTCTGTAAACAATAATTACCAGTTTGTAATAATCAATTATAATAATACTAATACAGCAATAATAATAATAATAATAATAATAATAAGCATATATATATATAGCCCTCACAATGGAAGTTAATTGATAAGTTGTTAGAAGTTCATGAATAACTTAGGTGTGCTCCATTATTTTACCTTGAAAAGCTTCATTGTAAGGATTGGTTTAGCTGTCTACAAAAAAAATTGATTTATCAAATATTTTCATTGGTTAAATTTATTATCAAAGACTAAATCCTAAGTTTAAAACATATTATTTGCACTAATCACCTGGAACACATTGATCTGTTCCACTACTGTTGCAGTTTTTCCTGGTGAAATCTGAGCCAGTTTGTAAACTGTTCCATTATCTAATATATGAAGATAAATTAAATTGTTAGTGATTGAATTTAATCAATGCAACATAAAGGGTCTCTACTATTCCAAATTAAGCACTGCATGATGTACCTGTTGCTAGAAACAGGACTTGAATAGACTGATTCACTGAACCAACTTTTACATCATCAACCACAATCTGAGTGAACCTACAGTCAGGTAAAATACAAGATATTGAATCTATTTTGAACCAACAGAATTCTGAGAGACTCAGAGTTTCAATTTTTGATTTTAAATTACTTTCAAAGATATTCTATAAACATCATATTTATAAGTCATAAAAATTTTCTACTTATTGATTGGCAATTTACCTGACATTTGGCATGATGAATAAGGGCTTTCTTTCATTTGATTGCATCACATCAGTCAGCAAGGGATGACTTTTAGCAAATTTTGTTGTGTCAGCTGCATAGTTCTTGGTATCAAGACTGGCAGTGCACTGAAACATAATTATATAAGAATTCTTCTTTAATTTTTCTGAGAAAAGACTAAAAATAGACAAATTATGTAGCAATAATTTGTATTAATATGATGTAAAGCACTTTATAAGGGATGGGTCATCCATTTTAGAGGAGATCAGGCTGATAAAAAAATATTTAATTTTTTTGAGACCCCACTCCCCATATGGCCACCACCACCACCACCACCACCACCACCACCACCACCACCACCACATACCAAGCAATTTATCAAGTGGCATGTTCTTTGTATAATACACAATATTCAGGAATTCCCTTAAATCCATATCCAATTTTGTATATAAAGACCTTCCTCTTCTACACCACTAGCCTTCCTACTCCTGTTCATAGTAAGTTTCTACACCATGAGTAGATTATTTTCTGGGGGTGGGGGGTGGGGGAGTGGGTTGGTGATGGCAAAGAAACTGAATCAAGAGAATCAAGCTACAATACTACCAGTAAAACACAAAAAGTGACATACATTTGGTTTTCCTGCATCTTGCACGTTTGGTAAAGGAATGACACTTTTCCAAGCCTTTGAAGTCACACCCTCAGAGTGTGGCAGCTGCACTTCTTCTAGGTATTTGCTGCTGTTGAATAATGACTGGATTGATTTCAAGGAGTAAATGCAGACTGCTGAACCAAGCAAACCAGTCCTGAAATAAACATGAGACTTAGCTACTGTATATATAATAAATAAAATAAAAGATAAATCAACTGTCCTTACTCTGGTGTGGTGAATATGCCATATATATAAGCATCAGATGCAGAATTGATGAACTTGAATGTTGATTCTAAATACAAAATGATTAAATTAGAATATAAGATAGAGAACTTTGTATTGGGTTGCCTGTGGATGAAGATACACAGGAGGCCCATTTCAGGTTTCATGATAAGGTTATGTCAAGACTTACGCAGGTGATCATAGCTGAAGTCCACAGGCCCAGACACAGTACAGGACAATCTTGCTTTGGTAAAGGATGTAAATCTTTTATTTAGAATGAATGCCCCTCCAGCATCATACTATCATAAAATAATAATTTAATAAGTAAAAATTTTTATCATTACACTCGTCCATAATATTTCATATATGCTTAAAAAACTCATGAATAATTAATGAGCAAAACACAATAAAAATCAATGACCATGAAGGAGTTTTATATCTGATATAGAATCGTCTTCATTTGCATAAACTTTAACTTGGATTTTCTCTGCCAAATTTAGTTCATTCGTCAAAAATTAAGTAGAAAATGAGAACACACCTAGACGTTTTTAAGCCATCTAAAAAACGTGCAGCAAGTGTTTTATCAAATATCAAAAATTATATTTAATTATATTTGATAAAACACTGCTTCTCATTTTTAAATACTACATATTCCAAAAATTATTGTCCAGTCTAAAAGCAATAAAATTGTTTAAGAAATAATGTATACTTACAGTACACACTCTTCCAACTCTTGAATAAATATTCTATCAAAAAAATACAATAACATAAAGTCATCTATGTACCAGTGGTCTTACCTATTGTAATTAATAATTTATTGAATTCAATATTAAAAATTAACCAATGAAGTACTTTCCTTTGGGGGAGGGAGGACTGAGTATACAAGTGGCCACATAATGAGTAATAGCAAAATTCTAAAAACATTTGGCCACAAATAACTAAAATTTGGTGGTATGGGCCACTAAAGAATGTTACTGCCACACATAACACAACATTTTGGAGAACAGTTAATTATAATAATTATTATAATGTATTTTTACCAATATATATCTAAATACATGCCTGATTCTGGTCTTCCATTGCTTTCTCTCTCCAGAAAAAATAAATGAAGTTGTCGGTTGCAGTATAGGAGGAGACAAAGTTTGCATCTGTTGACCAAAAAGGAAAATATCAATAAGAAAACATAAAATAAAGCAACTTTTTTTAACAAGTTTCAAGATTTCCAACCAAATAATTTATAAGCAGTACGTGCTTTTATCTTGAAAAAGTTTTGCAAAGCAAAACCATTAAACCAAACTAATTTATTCTGTTTAATATGAAGTTTTTGGAAAAATTAATAAATAATATACATTATTTTCTCAGGTAATATAATTATTGTTGTAGATATCCCACAGAGTTTAATATAATTTAAAAAATTTTCTCACAGCTTGATATGGCATTAAACACAAAGTGTAAAATATTAATTACTAATATCAATCCTAATCCATGCATAATTCACAGTCAAGCATTATTAAAGTCACAGTCATTATCATATGGCATGAAAAACCTCTCTATAACTTCAAGAAGCCACACTCAAACTACGGAATATTTTTGGTCATTCAGCAGCTGACCCCATGTAGAATCAATACCGTATATTACCGTGTATAAGTCGACCTTTTACGTCGAGATTCTTAGGTAAAAAACGGGGGGTCGACTTATAC
>WUAP02147211.1:0-11348 GCA_015163945.2 Stichodactyla helianthus | reverse complement strand
ATCGAACTATAGTTTCGTTTCTTCTCCAAAAAAATTACTGTAAATTTCAGGATGCACTTCTGCAACATGCTCGGAGGTCAGTATTCCAAGCAGGGATTTGGACGACATCTGACCAAGACATGCAGGATGTTCTTTCTCCCACACAGTTCTCGTGGCTCAAAGGAGAGAGCAACCAGTGGCAACCAGTTTGGATGACCATCCCAAAAGTGTCAAATGTGTGCAGAGAGCTGATCAAGTGTAATTGCAAAGGGCTGTGCTCGCGCTGCAGATGTTTTACAGAAAATTTAAAGTGCACACAATTGTGTAAATGCGGCTGCCTTAAGGGCAAATCCTAGTGCTTTGGTCACTTTTTGTTTTTTTTTTCCCCAAAGTATTAAAATAACGCTCTTGAAAACCATACCACAGGTAGCCCAAATCTGAATTTTGATCATAACTTAAAATCCCCTTAAGGAAGTACAATCTCAAATGCAGTCATTATTACAGCTGTAAAATATTAGAATACGTATTAACAAATAATAAAAGCAAGATAACTATGCAAAACTATTTTACTATATTATTAAATATTACTCAAGAAAACTGTACCACAGGTAGCCCAAATCTTGATTTTGACCAAAACTTAAAATCCTCTTAAAACGGAAGCATGAGCAGATTGATTTGGGCACCCCTTCTAATATCACTTGATAGGGTATAAGCTGTGTGCCAAATTTCATGCTTTTATCACTTTTGTCACGATCGAGTCGTTAAGCCACCTGACTAAAAAGGATTAATTCCAAAGAGAGAGATCACGTGGTCTGAAATGGGTAAACAAAAAAAGCTAACTATTTCAAACATTTTTCTATGTCACTCAGGACAAAACAATAAAATATTTTTACATGATAATAGTCTTTAATTCTCTGGAGGGGAAATGGTTATCGTTTTGTCCTCCAGTTCGGGAATTAGTGAAAGGGGTCTATATGAAAACTTTTCATATACAATGAAAAAAATTCATTTTACCAACGAAATGTTTTAAAAGTTCCTTTCTTCTTTACCCTAGATAGTTAACACAGTATTTTTTCCAAATCCCCTCTGGTTTTTGACACTTTGAAGCTGAAAATGTAGATTTTTCTCCGTGTTTTCTCCTTGTCTGTGAAGCCGCTTTGTGAGTGCAAACGCGTCAAAAATAGCACTCGTCACGCCGTTTTGTAACGGCGTGTCACGTTTGTCACGCATTTGCATCCTCAATATAAACTTCAAAAATTCGTATCTTTTTAAAACGCGTAGGTACCCCATATTTTCTTTTATGCATATTGTAAAAGGAATACTAAACTAACTTTACATCATAAAATTTAAAAAATAAAATTGGTTTTTAATAGTCATTCAAGCAAAAATTCAGTATTCTTAAGCAACACATATTGATCTTTGAGAACCAAAATTTAACGAAAAAATAGTTTCTATGATAAATACAAGATTTTTTGATACTTTTCAAAAATTAAACAAGTGCTTTTTTTAATTTGAACCAGTTAGGAGTAAAATATCCCAAAACAGTATGGAATAAGAATTTTTTTTTGCGTACTTTTCTTTGAACAAAATGCTGACCTCATCAGGTGTTTAACGTTGATTATCTCGCTTAGATGCATGGTGACCCCCAACTTTTTAAACGAATTTTCAATGACCCCTTGTGTGTATTAAAGAAATAACATACTTGTGAAAAAATAAAATTGGTTTTCAATTAGTAGCCACCGTTCTTAACTTATAAAATTCTACAAATACTAACTTTATTCGTTGACACTTGACGTACTTGTCTGGTCTGTCTCCTTAAGTGCATTTTTTGCTGGCATCTAGATCCTACAATAAACTTAGGGACATTGTTTTGATTTGTTTGTAAAGAGCTTTTGCTTTTGATTCCATGTTATGATTGTTTGACTCTAGATCCTGGGAGTGGGGACGTTTGCTTGCAGATTTTGTCCCGTGGTGTGGCTACTTTGACCCAGAAAATCAAATTCAAATCAAAGTGCCCACCTCGTCCTGAGGTCTCCCCTCAGGCTTAACATTGGTGGGTGCATTACTATTATACTATTATACTTTATAGAGCATTTAACAAAGGAATAAAAGTCAGTACCTTTTAAAGAATACCGTCTTCACGTCGGTGTTTATCGCAGTCAATTTTTCTCTTCAAGGACCATTCTTTTAACTAAGTCCCAATAGTGCTCGATTCTTAGTCTTTTCGAAACTGATTCCTTTTCGAGTTTCTTTAGATCTTCTTCCCATAGCTCGGAGGACTATTTCTATTGATTCTTTTGTTATTTTTCCTCGACTTTGTGAGTGGCTCTCGCGATGCAGCAAAGAGGCCAGCGAGCAAAAAACGGCGCCAAGCTTCCCTCATATCATTGGCTGGACAGATTATTTTTCTTGTTTCTTATTGGCATGCATTTTAGCCCGCTGATTTTATTTTTACTCTGACACGAATATATGAATTTCTGAAGCACCAGTAATAATTTTCCATAGCATGCAAAAAGATTATGTTGCCTGCGTGAAATGGAAGTCTGTTTTCTCAGGCTATAAAAGAAAACCGGTTTTAGTTTTTAGGGGATTAGGTGGTATTGACCTAGCTAAATTTATTGCCGACAACACCTTTTTAGGGTATTGACTAAGATAATTCTAGTAAGATCAATTTATCAAACTTACATCTGTAAATACTACGGGTACATGTTGTGTAAAGAGGTTTAAAGGTCATATGCAGGGGCGGATCCAGGGGTGCAGGGGGTGCGCACCTCCCCTGAGATGAGCGATTTACGGTCAATTATGCCTTTATTATTATCTATTTTTGATGCTCGAGTCCCGAACATAAATGGTGCACCCCTCCCTGAAAAAATCCTGGGGGTGCACCCCTCCCTGAAAAAGTTCCTGGATCCGCCCCTGATATGGCAGCCATGTGACTACAACATTCTTAGGGTCCGCCTATTATTCATAGTGCATATTTTAGTTTTACTTGCATGAATTTCGGTGATCCCTCCCCCTAAATTTCCCATTGTCTCTCTTAGGCCCCTCTTTTGTGGAGCCTAAAAATGCTGACCTTCCACTATTTGCATGAGCCCTCTTAATAATGACCGGCTCCAGTTATCAAATATCAAGAATTTTATTAAAGAATTTGGAGTTCATTGGAGCTTCGATTGTCGCCGTTATACAATGGATAACCAGACCTGCCAGCCCCTCAAATGGAAAAAAAAAAAAACCTAAACAAACAAAAAAACTCGAGATTGTCAAAAAAATCCCTGAAAATTGGTGTCCCAAACTTGGGAAACATTAGTGTATCAAACTCCATGTCCACCATTTTGGATACAAGTCACATGCTCAGGATCAGATTTGGAGGTCTCACCCAGGGGCGGCGCAGACGGGGGCAGGAGGGCAGGGGGGATGGGCTCCCCATTTTTTCGAAGGGTTTTGGTAGATAAATTAAGAACCATGTTAACCTCGTCAGGGACTTTTCATAAAGTAAAAGGGGGTGGGTGAAATTGGATTTGAAGGGGCTCTTTTTCTTGTTGGCTTAGTATAAAACGAGGTAAAAAAAGTGATGACTCCTTCCCCCACATTCCATACAGGAATTGCAAATGACTCTAATGTACAGTTTTATTGACAGCCCACCCCCTTTCTTGAACTTTAAAAAATGTTTGCCCCCCCCCCTGCTTTCCCCTCCCCCCCCCCCCACCTCCTCTTTAGGCTTTGTGGCCAGTCAACGTTTTTGGACTAACATCAGGTTGGTGTGATTTCGGGTAATAATTCAATAATCGGCTCATAGCGTCTGCCCCGCCGAACGGTTAACATCTCAGAGATTGTTTTCATGTTAGCTAAATGTGACTATGTTGTAACCTAAAATATATTAAATCCTTCCATGACAACTTCTCAAGTTTTGCCGTCATCTCCACTTAAAATAAAGAAATAAAAACTCATAGACGGTGCCGTAGGCAAACATTCCAAGTGGTGTCAATGTACACACTGTATGTTACGCACTTCACACGACTCGAATAATATCTCCTTGAAAACTTTCGCGAAGAAAGTGTATGATAACCGTGATTCCAAAACTGACCCGTTAAATTTCGGGAAAAATTTTACAATGTCAGTTATCCAAATCCTTAATCAAACCTGCGAGTAGGTTTTGTCGAAAAATTGGCGTCAAACTCTTCTTTATTTATATGACTTTGAAATGCCGTTTTTTTTATCTGAACAGTGTTTATCTGAACAAATTTGATGTTCACGTTCGTTGCATCGTGATTGGCCGAGAGCTCTACCCATAGTCCTTTTCGGACGGTGTCCAGCCTTCTCAGGGTATGACAGTAGTACCATACGTACAGGACAGACATGGCAGCACTTTACCAAACCTTTCAAGAATGGTTTTGGACAGAGAGTTTCTGGCTTCCTACTAACTACACATGGCAAGAGATTCAGGAGAAGAAGAACCCGAAATTCATCCAGGCAGGAGAGCTTTATCTGTGTCTCCCAGTAGCGGTTGTGCTGATCATTCTGCGCATTTGTTTTGAGAGGTTTGCACTAATATTCTTGAAGATCAGAAAAGTTTGGCTCTTTGTACACCTACCGGATACTACATGCGTTGAAAATCCGACGTAGAAGTCATAATTTTTCATGTGTAACATTATTAGGGTTGATCTCATTGACATTTACAACGTGCACTTACCTTATCCGTAATCGTGTTTGTTCCATGTACCGGCTGTTTTACCTCGGCAAATGCTAAGTAACTGCAATCTGTTGTGACCTTCACGTCATGTTTAAGTTTAGTTCTTGATATTTTATGCCCTTTTTAATGTCTTCTCTTTCAACTTCCCAACGTGTTTTTATCTTTTGGTGCTGTGCCCAGTCTAGCATATCGAATTCAATTCATTACTCGTGTAACCATTTATAGCAAATTGTGACTTAATTTTCACGGGTTTTGTTATGCTTTTTATTATCTTAGTCTTGTGATTATTCCAAATAAGCTTATAGTCGCATGCTTTGAAAGAAGCCTCGTGGTAAAATGAGGTAAACCGTTAAGGACAGGACTATTGTTGTTTTTTTGGCATATTTTTGCGTCTAACGAAGTAAAAAGCCAGACCCTCACCTTGGGGTTAATCGACTATTTCACAATTATTCACGTCAATTTGTACATGTGCTTACAGTAGTCGAGGTGTTAGTACATTGTCACCCATCAAAAGTGATTTCAAAAACTGCTGTTGCTATTCTTTTGCCTACATTATCTGTACAAAAACGGAATGAAGGCTTGTCGAGAGTATTCTGGAATAGCTGCTAGATTGACTTGCAGTGAATTATGTGTATTCATAATGTACAGTAGCAGCTGAATGATGTGACACTTGTTTATGCTAATCTTGCTCTAAATCATGAGTTGTTGAGCGAAAAAGCAGCTTTTGTTCGTCAAAAACATAAGGTGAAAGGAATATGGAAATTAAATTTAAAGCTGGAACAAACTTCTTGGTTTACCAACTTTTTTAAACAATATTGGCAAATCCTTGAAGGATGAAAAACTAACTTAAGAGTCATATGCATTAATTAATGTCTGTCCTTGGAGTATATGGACTCTTAATATATTTTTCTTAAAGGAATAAGCTAGAAAGATGTTCATAAAGGTTTGTTTTACACCTTTATCACTGGTCCCATTGCCAAGACTTAAAAATTGGACCCTTTTGTTTCTTTTTGCGAGTAAGTCATGGTTTCAACCCCTCCTTAATTAGTTGGTAGGTATGTTCAAGTTAAGGACTTAGGTAGCTTAATAAAATATTTGGGACCCAAGGTTGCATTGTATTGACCTAAAAGCTGATGTGAAGCATAATATAGTTGATAACTCTGTTGACTAATATTGTAACTTGGCATGCTTGGCATATTCAATGCAATTTTGAAGCAGAAAATTCCTTATCTGTTTGTTTTCTCTTTCAAAATCTTATCGTTTATTGTTTTTCTTCAATACATTTATAATGTGTGCATTGTATCTGAGATACCTGTAAATAGAAACAGGGAAAATAGGACTACTACTGATTTTCCTGATTCTGAATGCGACCATCTAGATGGTCAGGGACGGCCAATTTATTGTGTTTTCATTGGTCCTGAATAGGGACCTTAAGGTGATATAGCTTTGCGGCGTCATTTTGGAAAAGTGTTCTCATTTCATCAGGATTTACACCACATCAATACCTTAAATTATATTTTCTGAAAGCTAGCTAGTGAATTGTAAAATATGGTGATATATTTTATTATATATTATATTTTATGCTTTAACAGAAAACTAACTGATGATGGCAGATGTATCTGCCGAAACATGTCTGTAAACTCAAGAGTGTCATGTTTTTCTTTAAAATCATTACTAGCCTGCTTCTATCTAGACCTTTTGGAAAAAGCAATAATTGTTTTGAATGTTTGAAAGAATATTATAGGGTTTCAACTGGTGAGATATAAGTCGGCAGCATTTGACTTTTTTTCAAAACTTTTTTCACAGTTCTATACACAGAATGCCAATATGGCATCCGCTTTGAATTGTTATTGTTCTGGACTAACTGGCCTCATGTTCAAGTGAAAACACAAAAGCATTTTCACATGTATGAGATGCTAATGAGTCCAGAATGATAGCAATTCTAGGTGAATGCCATATTGGCATTCGGTGTATTATCAGATAAATTTCCTGCAAAACTTTGTCAGGGATTTTTGATGTATTGCATTTCATGCATTTTATGATGCTTTTTGTCAACAACATGGGTGAAATACAGCATTTTCAACTTTGATTTAGAATAAAATCCAAAAAGCAATTATTGGTTTTCTTAAGCAGCCAAGAAAATTGACAATGCATTGTCATGTGTAAGTTTTTGTTCATGTGTGTGTTATCATTGTTGAGGTTCACATCAGTTTGGGTTGTTTCACATTCTAAAACCTTGAAGATGATGGTAAGCACATTAAACAAGAATGTATGCATGATGTCCACATCGTTGATTTTCTAGACTGATTAAGGTCCTTAATCTGGGATGGGTAAATATTGGGATCCCCAGCCATCTGGATTTTCCTAATGCAATTTCCTCATCTGGAAACCAGGCTTTACGTTTTGATTTTTTTCAATTTCAGGTTAATAGCAGGTCCCTTTGTGCAGTATCTTGGGGTCAAGGATAAAAAGGTTAATTTTGTCCCAAATCCTTTCTGTGAAAAGGTTTATCAGACTATAAATAAATTTCCAAGTCGAGAAAGAATTGAAGGGCTGTCCAAACAACTTGGTTGGCAACTTCGAGATGTTGAAAGGTGGTTTCGCCACAGGCGGATGCAGGCAAAGCCATCAGTACTTAAAAAAGCAAAGGAAAGTAGGTATGCATTTGTAAGCTATAATCTGGTTTAGTAGGTACTGAGGCTGGGATGTGGCTCAGCATATACTACTATAGTGAAAGGCAAAATCAACCAATCAGATCCAAGATCTTATGAGGGTATTACATAAAATGATGCTGTCTTTTGTACTTATCCTGTAATTTATGATTCATTTGTTCATTAGGTGGTAATAATGACATTTTTGTTATTACTTGAATATACACTTATTTGTTGAGACTTTTCAGCTTATCTTGAGTGGTACAGAGAGAGGCTAGCTACATGACCAATATCAAAAATATATTCACTATAGTATATCCTTTTCAGATTAAGGTTAACTTTACTTGGGTGGGGATGAAGCAAAAAAGAAAGAATTAGAACCAAAAAAATGAATTAAACTGATTTGAAGCTAATACTTCATGTTTCATTTTCTCTTTCTTCTTTTGCAGTTGGAGATTTGTGTTCTACCTTAGTGCTACATTATATGGATTTTTAATACTTCATAAGGTTTGGCATAATTTTTAAGTCATGACATTTACATATGTAGTATCACACTAAATATTGTAAAATTTAAAAAAAGAAGATCTATGTAATCAGTGCATCTGATAGAGTGAGGAAGAAAAATTTAAAACAGTGTGAAATAATGCAAAACTTAAGTAATCTGATTGTTTCTTCAAGCAAATTTTCTTGGAAAAAATTCTGAGCTCCTGGCAGGATTCAAACCCACAACCTTCAGGTTTCTATCCAATGCTCTAACCCACTGAGCTGACAGGGGCTTGTGTGGGAGCAAGGTCTATGATTTTATTTACGAAAACGTTTTGGAAATAGTGTCCAGCAGGACAGTATTAATCAATTTGCTAATTCAAATAAAGATAATAAAAAGCATCTAGTAAAAATTTTAAAAACATGAAACAACTTTTTAAAGACATGTTTCGGCATATCTTATGCCATCTTCAGTTTAATGTGGAATGACTATTTTTACATCTAATATTTTATGCAATGTTTAGGAACAATGGCTTTGGAATCAAGACTACTGCTTTATAGACTTTCGAAAACAGGTGAACCTTAGTTAATTTTTTTTCAATTGCCAAAATGTGAGGGTTATGTTCTTTTATTGTTATGGCCTGTAGCTGATTGAGCTTTTTGTTCTATCTCATCAGGGGGGGGATCCAGGGGAGGGGTGCAGGGGGTGTGCACCCTCCCCCCCATGATATGAACGATTTACAGTCAATTATGGCTTTATTATTATCTACTTTTGGTGCTCAAGTCCTGAGCATAAATGGTGCACCCTCCCTACAATCTACCCCTGGATCTGCCCCTGCTCACCTTTTTCTCTTTTGACTTAGTAGAGGAAGATACTATTATCAATAGGGTTTTTAAGGCTAAAAATGACAGTGGTCAATTAATAAATTTTAGTTCTGTTATAACGTGTTTCTGCTTCTTTGGTGACCCAATAACATGAATGGTACATTGTACAAGAAATGTTTGACCAGACATATTCCCATTTTGGCCAGATATTTAGACAATATTTTTTCTTAAATAGGGATTGTTTTTCCAACTTTGAGTGAAACTGAGCAAGATTAATGTTAATTTAAAAGAAAGTATTTGTCCAGGGGTGAAGATTCCAGGATTTTTTTGAGTGGAGTTCACCCCTAAAAGTTTTTTGGGGGTGCACCATTTATTTCGGGACACAAGCACCAAAAGTAAATGATATTTAATCCATAATTGACTGTAAGTCACTCAACATCTTACATCTTACATCTTAACCCTCTACTTGGGTACAAAGATTGATTTATGGATTTTCTAAGCATTGAATTTAATGATATTTTCTACAGATCATGTCAGAAGAACTATTTATCTACTACATCGTAGAATTGGGATTTTATGTATCCCTCACAATTTCACAGTTTGTTGATGTGCAGAGAAAGGTATGAGAAGTGATTTATCAACTGTTGGTGGAGTTTTCTCATTGATATTAGTTTAATAGACCTTATCAGCTTGGGCTTAATGTTTTCCCATTACAAACCTCTTGGGAATAAGATTCTTTGTTTGAGGTTAATTCATATTAATGTATCTTCTCAAGCATTACCATTAAACAAAGGAAAAAGTTCCAAGGGAATGACACGTTACCTGTAATGGGAAAACAGTGAATAAGGTCTATTTGTTTTGATTATGACTGTATAATTTCTTTTGTTTGTTTTCTAGGATTTTTGGCAGATGCTTATTCATCATATAGTCACTATCCTATTATTAGGGTTTTCTTATGTTACCTCATTTTTTCGTATTGGTGCAGTCGTAGTGTTGGTTCATGATGTAGCAGATATATTCTTAGAGGTAAAAAAGAGTTTTGTCATGAAAAATTTTTTAGCTAATAAGTTATCTTGCAATAAACTCACAGGTTTGATAATTCCATTGTGAATTTAAGCCTATATGACAAAAAATAATCATATAATAAATACTAGCTGATAATAGAAATGTGATGATGAGCAATGTGGAGCATCTCCTTTGGCCTCTATTGTGTGGTGACTTTTTGCTCTAGAAACGAAAAACATTAATTCTCAAAATATTTTTGAGCTAGTGTGGTAAGCATGAAAAATAGGATTTTGAAGTTCAATCTTGTTTTTGTAAATATGATTCCCCCTTACTATTTGTATTTTTTAAATTCTAACTACCTGATAAACTGTTGTTGTTCTTGTTACAGGCAGCAAAAGTGTTTAACTATGCTAAACTGCAAAAGATTTGTGATTTCTTGTTTGCTGTCTTTGCTGTCTCCTTCTTTGTTTCTCGTTTGGTTATTTATCCGTTCTGGTGAGTGCCTGCAGGTCATCAAAATAGATATTCAGTCTCTTTCTTAAGTCTATTTAAAGTTTTTATGGCTATTTTTAACTACTGGTATACAATTATTATAAACTAGAGTGATTGCACTATGAAATAGTTAGTAGTGTAATATAGAGGTTAGTAGACTATCTAATTCTATTGTTTTCTTTTGTTGGGATTTTACTATTAGTCATTGACTATTAGATTTTGTTTCAAGGACTTATTGCAATCACTCTACACTAATAATAGAGTAAGGCATCAGTAATTGGCTGGCTAACAATTTAAGTGCCGGCCCCTCACAATATTCTGAATACTGATCTCAAGTTTGATTGACTGTCCATCAATGGCTACAATTGTCAAATGATATTTGACATTGATTTATGATGATTGATGATGTTCAGTTGATTGATAGTTGATTTATCCCTTGGTACTCTGCAGACAGAATAATCTATGGTACTCTGACAAAGTCTAATATCCATCTTACAATATACCTTTTTCTTCTGATACAGGGTCATCAATAGTGTTTGGAATAGTTGGAATTTTATGGGTGTCTTTATTTCATGGTATCTCTTCTTGACCTTGCTCCTGATGTTACAGGTACCTGATCTGAAAATTATAGATAAGTGCTAACTTGATTTATTAAAGGAAGCTGTTACACAGAGTCAGTTTTTCTAGCAACATGTCTCACAATTTTGTTGCAAGACAAGTTGCAGGAGATGTTGCATAGTTTAATTAACATATTACCAAAAGTGTCTTGTGATTTTGTTGCAGCAAATGTTGTGAGTGAGTTCTGGTTCTCACAATGGTTGCAGCAACAAAATTGCAAGACATTTTTGGTTTGTTACACTAGGCAATGTCTCCTGCAACTTGTCATCCAAAAAAAATTGCAAGACAAGTTGCAAGGAAAACTGCCTAGTGTTACTGCATCACCTTAACTCTTGGGCACAATTTGATCAGTACATCAGTAGTGCACCAGTAGGAATATTATGGCAGTTTGCCTTGGAGTTAAGGGTTATGGTAATTGCATGGCGAGTTAAACAGGGTCGCTGACTACTGTATGAAGGACAATGTAGATTGGCCGAAAGAAGAATACAAAAGACATCAACAATAGAACGAAGCAAACAATAGCAACCCAAAACAAAAGGCAAGTTGGTTCCTTTTGTTTGATTGTCTGTTGGTTTTGTTCTCTCAGCCAATCTACGTTGTCCTTC
>WUAP02147200.1:0-11349 GCA_015163945.2 Stichodactyla helianthus | reverse complement strand
TTTGTGTGCGGGGAGGGTGCGGTAGATTTCTGGCTGGGATTAGGGTGATCTAGAATAAATACATTTATTGTAGGGGGGCCGCTAAAAAAAAGGTTGCCTTTGCCGTTTAATCACCCACCCCCCTCCCCCCCATAAATAATGAACGGTCCCTAAAACTATCCTTTCGTGATAAACGGAAAATAATGATATAGTAGTTTTAGCACGTGTGGGAAACGTATGGTATTGACATACCACACGTACACGGTGTGGTATGTAGTAACACTAAAATGGCTTCCCATTGTTTTCATGCTTATCGTCCAATCACAACGCTTAATTGCGTTTACGTTAAAATACTGTACGGTAGAACGGCTATAAAATGGCGTATCGTTTCCCACTCAAACGAAATATCCGCTCTAAGAAGGCATGGCGAAAGTTCGTTACCTGTGTGTTTGGTAGAGCACCGGGCTTAGAACTGAGAATAGAAGTGGGAAGTCTGACTTTCTGTTTTCTCATTCCACCTGTCACGTCCATGTACAGGCTCTTGGCTCCTAGCTTCGGATTTCCGGCTGAAAGTAAACGATAGATGAACGAGTCATCCATTGCATGGATAGTGGGAAAAGATTTTGATTAAAAAGAATCCCATATTATATCTAAAGCAAGAAATATTCGGCCCCAATTTAGACTGCTATTCTTTGACCATACGCTTAAATTTACCCAGCCTTTCCCTTTCAGTTGTGCAGTTCTTTTCTGGCGAAACTTTTTGAGAGGGAGGGGGGGTGGGTCCAGACCTTCCTAGTTTTTTCCATACCCTACCCTGTTGAGTTACAGCCGCTGCTACAACCATTCCGTCTGGAAGGATGAGAAAACGGAAGTAAAAGTACTCATGCTTACGTGTATCAGCGATCACATCACCATTGTTTGAGGAACTCTTGCTTTGGGTGACTATCCCATCAGGCTGTTCGTCTTGGGTGTTCTCAATCTCTCGCACAGATTCCAAGTTACTTCGCCATTGCTGTGGCTCCTCATTCACAGGGGATCCATCATTACTAGACACCAGTTCCTCTCTTTGACCCCCGGCATGTTTTGGCGTGGGGTTACTGGGTCTTGGGTTGGAGGGCTTCGACGCATGCGCAGGTGTTGGGTTGTTTGGTCTCAAGGGGGTGGGGGTCAACTCTCCAGTTGCATGAGCAGGGGTGGGGTTGGTAGGGCGTAGATTGTTAGGGGATAGAGTATTGCCATTGGCTGATGGTGAGCTTGTGTCGTCGTTATTCGTAGACGTGCCCGTCGCTTGAATGACCTCAGGGCTGAAAACATCTTGTGGGGTATTCTGTTTTACGTCCTCACCACCAGATTCAGACCTTGGTGTCTCTGATACACTGCCTTCCCCTGGGGGTGGATGACGGGTATGATCGGCAAGCCTCGACGTCAGGGCGTCCATGTCAGGAGCATTATTGTACACGTGATGAAGAAACTCTTGACCTAAAATGAACGAAGACGATGATAAGCTAACTAACTTTACATGCTAGTTATACAATGCTTTAGAGTGGTATACCATGTAATGTCCCACGCGTCACTTGTATTTTGTATGTGTACACACGAGCCTTTAGGCGAGTGTGGGCAAAGAAAATATAAGTGACAAGTGGGATATTCCATGGTGCGCCACGAGAAAGCATTGTATAACTTTGTTATCCCACACCACAGAAAATATAAATGCATGATGGGAAGGAAGAGTGGAATACCGACGAATATACAACGGCTTTCCTGCATTCTGATTGGCTGTAATTTCTATGGTGTGAAAATTCAGAGACAATTGAATTCTGAATCCTTGAGTTAAGGGAGTGGAGACCCAACGAGTAACTCCATCTACACTGTTCGACATATAGAGACTCAAAGAGGAAGGAAAGAGGAAACACCACCCTTGGTCTCCATGGTACCGTGGTAACTAAAGTGTAGTTTTATGACTATGAAACGTCAGGAAACGCCACACCGTTGTGATATGGAATTGACGACATCCGTTGAGCCAATCACATCGCGCAAAACCACTGCTCATCCAATGAAAATGCTTTGACACGGCTCCATCAAGGTCACGTCACGGCACGTCCGTACCGTGAAGTTTCCACAGTCGAACAAACTGCTGTATGTGGTAACTGAAGTTCATAAATGAATAGAACAAACCTTGCGCAGTTTCAAAGTAAGGCGGTACTTCATGGTTCTTCAGTGCGTTCTTCCCATACTCCAGTTCGGCCAGTTCAATCTTGTCTCGTTCCCATTCCGATCTCGACCTCTTCCAGCGCGGTGGCGAAGGGGCAGGGACTGGGGCAGGGGTGATTGCGTCCACATATTTTTGACCTACGGTCTGCCCTTCTACTTGATCTGAAGAGAAACAATGGACGTAGAAAATTGATACTAGACCTATACACGAGGGGGGAGGTGCATGGAAGCGGTTGTACACAGACAAAGTAACCAGTGTTTTCTTACCTGACATAGATTCAATAACATCTCTTATTCTATCCTTCATTTCTGCAGTTTCTTCCATCGGTGATGACTCCTCGTCGGGAAGCTTTCTGTCACCTTTAGATTCAATCTCCTCTTCTTTCTTATTCTCGGCTGCTGACATCTGTTTAATGAATCGATAGCAATCAACTCACAACACTCTGGGACGGTACTTGGTGTAAGACCCCATGAAAAAATGACCCTGGTACTTGGTGTAAGACCCCATGAAATGTCCCTATTATTGTGTCGTTTACAATTACCAACCGTTAAAACGACACAATAATAGGGACATTTCATGGGGTCTTACACCAAGTACCGACCCAACTCTGACATCAACATTTTCAATTATCCGACACAGGAAGCCCAAGCCCACTTTCTCACCTTTCTCTCCAGTTTTTCTGCGATGTGCTTTTCCTTCTCGTCTCGGGGGTCCTGTGGTAGAATGGAATCGAGTTTCTCTTGTCGCTTAGCAACATAATCGCTGTATTCCTTCAGACAAGTAACGAGTTGCTGTCGCTGTTCTTCGGTCAGGCGCTTGTACTGGATTAGCTGACGAAACTCAAAGGCGCGCGGGCACGTGATTGGAGGAGCAGAAGTCTTGTTTTTGACCACAGTACCAACATTCAGCCCAGCACCTATAACGATTAGAATTTTTGGACCTGTTAAGGATTTTGCATTCTGATTGGTCGATCGATTAGTCGTGTTGAATAAGAGTCGATATCACAGTGTTGTGTATTCGCTGTCACGCGCTCTAGCTCTAATGTTCGAGTTAGTTTTGGCTTCGAATGCACAGCTGCGACAAAAAATAATTTCAACGTAAGTTTCTAATTCCAAACTAAACATCCCTGACTTTTCTGCGACTCGTAAACATGCAAGATGCGGTCAAAAACATGAGGAAAACGAGTAGAAGATTGGTAGAACGACGTTAATGCGTTTTGTGAAGACTCTTACCAACGTTTGTACCAAATTTGGGTCCAGGGCTCTTTTCTTGACGGGCTGGAAAGGCCGTAAAATCTCGTTCGCGGAGAGCACCTGGGATGATGATGTCCTCGGTCTTCTTCAGCAGCCATTGTTTGCTTACTCCTCCTGATAACAGGGATTTCAAACCAAGATAGGTATCACCATCACCATAACTATCTACACCTTTATCTCTATCACCATCACCATCATTATCTCCACCTCCATCATCATCGTCATCACCATCACCCCATCATTATCATCATCATCACCATCATTACGTATCAAGTCTGTCGTTTCGCGCCACCAAGCGGGATTCCGCACGAAGCCTCGCCTTCATGCATCTTTTCCGACAATTCGGAAGTGGGCTATTAAGTCTAAAATGAGTACCTACACCACACTCACCTGCATATGGCTTTAAAATTGTAACACCAGTAGCATCATGATGCCCCTCAACAGGGGACCTCAGCACGGCAGTAGCAGGGTCATTTTCAGCCTTGGACATGAATTCACTAACGTCAGCATGACGTAATAATTCGGAACCAGACCCATCCGAGTGGATGATGAAATAACGAGGAACTAGGATTGTATGGGGACCACTTTTAACGTTAGGAGTTGATTCTTCCTTGTCCTCGGCGCCTTCAACTTTCTTTTCAGCTATTTCCTGCGATTCATTTCTATCAACAGACATTTCTCCGTTTGACACGACGTTAAAACGAGTTCCTCGTCCATCTTTCATTTCACAGCAGACTTGTTGCGCACTGCGCATGACATAAACACCCGCTGGAATTTCTGGGGCCTCGTTCGTGGGCGCAGGTGATGATAAGTCGACTTTGTCAGTTAGTTCGCGGGGAACGAAAGACACCACACCTTGAACACAATAAACAAATAAATAATCATTAATAATTAATCAATCGAGGGGATGAGGAAGGAGGATAAAAAAATAAATAAATTCAGCTGCGCATTTGACTTAACAGAAACGGAATAACTCTCTATACAAATAAACCCATACCTTTGGCATCAAAGTGAAGCTGAGAGCCATCAACCCTCTCAAGAGTCGTCACACCATCAGGCAGTGTCTCCATATATACACCATTACCAAATACAGTCCCGCACGACCCCTCGTGACAACTGAACGTCAAAGAAGCGAATCCAGGACACTCGACTCGCACGAATTTCCCATTAATCGTACTGTATCGCGCTTCGCCGCCCGTCTCGTTGTCGGGAACCTGAGTTTCAATTCGTATTTCTTGGTGAAAGGTAGTGATTCGTGTACCGTCGGCGTGTTCTACGACAAGAGATCCATTAGGACGTTCTACTGTTACCACGTTATCTTCTCGGGTGCGCAACACCTGGAAGCGAAATTATTTTTTATCACTCAAAAAAAGAACTGGAGGTTGAGGTTTCCGTTCTCGACAGAACGTCAGTTCTGGTTCTTTTACATTCTAACACCTTGAAGACGACGGCGCGTGCATTAAACAAGAAAGTTCGCGTGACGTCCGCGTCGTAAATTTTCTAAACTGTGAATCACGTGCTTCTACTCTGACGTCACAATCACGTGCTGCTGATTGCATTATCACGAATTATCATTACCTGTCCAGTTTCTGGGCACGTGGCCAAGGAATAGAGCACCCCATCAAGCGACTCTACCTCTCCGTCTTCTTTAGTCCTAACCCTTGCCCCCCCGATTCCCGTGCTGATCCACTGCACCACCTTCTCTGGTACATTCACAGTAGGTGTGGGTGGGTCCTCACTGGATTTCAAGGAGGCCGAGGTCCGTAAGCCCTTCTTAGCCGGCGAGACTTCTGAAGGCTTTGCCAAGGCTGCACTGTTTGGTTGGCTGGTTGGTCTTGACGTGGGTAATGGATATGATTGACAGCTACTGGTAGCGCCGTCTGGGAAGAGGACCTGAATGAAGTTGTCTTTCATGAACTGCGTTGAAAGAGAAGAACGCAAAAAATGCTTGTCAATAAAGTTGCAGTAGTCTTGGCTTCCAGGTCTTAGCAGAAGACTTTGATAGATGACTAATTAATAACTGATAGTTAATAACTGAAATTACGGCATCATCTGTCTCAGGGCATGCAGCACTTGGCCCAACTGATATGGTCTACATGTCTATTCAACAACATTTAACTATAACGTCACCATCGCCATAATTTCATCATCATATTCTTGCTGCGTCATCATCACCATCACTGCCACCACCAGCCCCAACATCATCACTGTTAAGGTGCGGTAATACGGGCAGCAAAATCGTCTCATGCAACATTGCTGAGTTGCAAGTTGCAGAGAATATATTGTTCGTATTACCACTCCACGCGCAATAGTTTTGTTGTTGTTGTTGCGAAGAGTAGCGATGGCTTCTACTTCGTGCAACAAAGAAAATTTTTTGAGCGCGGAGCAGTAATACGAGCAATATATTCTCTGCAACTTGCAACGCAACAATTTTGCATGACACGATATGTTGCTCGTATTACCGCACATTTACCGTCACTATCGTTATCATTATATCTTCGTCATCATCATCATTATGATCATGAAAAATGACAACGGACGCGGACGTCATGCGGACGTTCATTTTTAATACGTGCGCCGTCATCTCCAAGGTTTAAAACGGAAAACAACCCGAACTGACAAAAATGGGAACCTCAACAACGACGGCGCGCGCATGAACAAAAACGCACGCGTGACGTTACAGTCGCATACCTTGATAACAGTTCCATTGGTCAGCACAGTCCTCGATACTTCCTCCACAGCTGGTTTCTGCCTTGTCTTCTCCCATTCCTGTTTCCCCAGACCTTTGACAGAATATCGCTGCCTCACAGCCACCCCTCCCCTATCCTGAACACTGGCAAAGGTGCCATCGTTGAAGTACTCCAGATGGAGTCCGTCCGGACACGTGATAAACAGATTCTGGAAAGGTTTTCTTCTTTTCTCTTCTTCCTCGCGCTTCCTTGCTTCTTCCTGGAGTCGTGCTCTTTCTTCTTCTTGTTGCTGTTGAAGCTCTTCCATTCTACGATAGCCACATCAAAAGAATAAAACTTCCAAGTAAAATTTTAAATACGGTACACCTCTGTTTGATAGGACTTGACGGGCATTGTTTGGCACTGAAAGCCAACAGCTGATTGATATCAAGAGATTTAATTTGGTCCCTATCACAGAGCGGATTTCCTATGAGTGGGAAACGCTACGACAAATCCGTAGCCGTATAGCTGTACCGTATTTTACCGTAACCGTAGCCACGCGTTGTGATTAGACGATTAGCACGAAAACAATTGGAAGCCATTTCAGTGCTACTGCATACCGTACCCTGTACGTGCTGTAAGTCAGTACCGTATGTTTCCCACTCATACGATAACCATTCTTATGGGAAGCCATTGCAGTGTTACTGCATACCGTACCGTCGTGTACGTGCTGTAAGTCAGTACCGTACGTTTCCCACTCATACGATAACCATTCTTATGGGAAGCCATTTCAGTGCTACTGCATACCGCACCTTGTACGTGCTGTAAGTCAGTACCGTACTTTCCCACTCATACGATAATCATTCTTATGGGAAGCCATTTCAGTGCTACTGCATACCGCACCTTGTACTGGCTCCCACTCATACAAAAACCGTCTCTACTAAGAAAGCCGTGACCGTGATAGTGCCGTTTCAAAGCATTTTCAGTGGATGAGCAGTGATCTCGCGCGAAGTGATTGGTGCAGTGTCGTCATTTCCGTACCACGACCGTGCCGCGTGCCCTGACTCTCAAATGGCTTCTTCTATGGACCAATCAAAAACCAAGGAAATGCTCATCCAATTACAATGCTCGAAAACGAAGTGAGCCATTCGAGCATCAGTAGTACCATATTTTCAATAGACCCCTTGCAGCAATTCCCAAAGTACTTCCAAAACATTTACTCTCCTGAAAATCGAAGACTGATGGTTTTGTTCTCCAAATCGAACTGCTTTGGGAATTACTGCAAGAGGGGACAGAGCAGAAAAACGACAAGGCCTCTACTTTCACGATTTTTTTATTTAACTGGAAGTGATACGCCAAAACTATAAGCGTTTCATTTGTTTCACTGCTACTACAAACTTGTGACAAAATTGTGTCGAATTAGAGTAAAGCTACTTGGAGATATTCACGAAAATGTCATTTTTTTTTCTGCTGATCAAAATATCACCTCTCCCAAAGTACAAGCCGTTATATCTCAAAATCGTATTCACTGAATTTTGGTCACATTTGATATTTTGTTCTTTGGGCCCAAAAGAGCAAGTTTACAAAATATTGAGCTTAAAAACGGATAAATGTCCTTATAACGAAAGAAATAAAACGGTTTTTCTGCTCTGTCGCAAGAGGGTTATAATAAAGTTTTATTGTCAAATATTCTAACCCACCGTTTAGCTTCCTCGTCCATCTTCTTCCTTGACTTTGGTGAGCCAGCTTTAGGTTGCGGGCTTGGTGTCCCATGTGCGGCACCCCCTACCTCTGGCAATGCAATACTAGATATCAACTGCGCGTCCGTTTCCTTAGGCTCCTTGGCAATAATGGACCCTGAGGGACCATATCCACTATGGGTCAGAATCATACCATCGTTCAATTGAGCTACAAAGGAGCTGAAGTTACAGAACGGTTTTGGTCCCTTACGGGTCTCTTTGGGCACTTCCTTTTCATTTCCCTCGATTTCACTTTTCTCGATTCCTTCCTCTTGTTTTTCTTTGCATTCTTGATCGCTTTCTTCCTTGTTTTTATTTTCTTCCGGTTCGACGTCTTCCTGAGGCATTATTTCATCCACAGGTTCCACGAAATGCAACATAAAAATGTTTCCATCTTTGATCACCGAGACCCTTACGTTTTTAGGTCCTTGAACGTACGAGTTCTTATCAACCCGAATTTGGCCCCCATCACAAGGGAACAAAGTAGTAAGGGACCCAGATGCTTGGATCAAATTGTCCCCCACGTCGTAGCCAATGAAATCGTAGTGTTCCTCAACAAGGGGTTCTGGTAGCTGGGATGATGTGTCTTCTTCGGTGTCGTCTTGGCAACTAGTTCGGGACTTAGATCGGCCTCCTTTTTTGTCGTGTTTGCTGGAAGAGCTCTTGACGGATAAGGAGCCTTTAGCGGACGATGTGCGCCCTGATTTGGGTCGACTTGTAGACGAACCTTCGCGTTTCTTTTCTAAGATTAAAAGTCAAAACATTAAATTTAAAGCTGTTAAAGGTATTATATTCTAGTAAGAAACACAGGAGGCCCGACACGACGTCATCATTATTGAGTAGACTTCATTTGAATAGGAAAAACTCACAGTACGGACATTTTTTTACTCACAGAAAGGATTTTCATTAGACAGACAGACAGACAGACAGGCAGGCAGAAATCTCACGCCCTGTGATTGCCTTATTGGACGTCATCAATTCCGTACTGTGTCCGCGCCTCGTGCGGTGACGGTGAAACAGTACTCTATCGTCATTCTAATAATGATCACGATGATAACATGTACTTATTGACCGAGTTAGGTCGGTCCGAACGGGAAAATATTTTGCTCGAGGTCAAGCCGTAAGGACCGAGCGCAGGGATGTTCGTGCGGCCTTGACCGAGAGCCAAATATTTTCTCGTCTGGCCCGACCTAACTCAGTCAATAAGTAATTTATCCTATGACACTTTTCTGGCCTTTTCATGTCTCATCTTAGATACACGTAAACAACTTGGCTCAAGTCAAGCGCGAGCGAGCGGGTCCAGGTCCATATACGGGTTTTTCTGGACCACCTCAAAAAATCCGTATCTGCCCAATCCTGTGATTTCTGCCAATGGTTTTCATAGGAGCGCGCGCGCCGATCCGTACGGGTCATATGACAATGACATCTATCACCATCAATATTATAATCCCCTGCCCTGACTTACCCTTTTTCTCGGGAGACTCGTCCTTCCCTCCTCTAGACTTGGCACTTCGTCGTCCAGGCGACCTGCTGCTTCTGGCACTTTTCTTTCCTTTCCCTTTCTTATTTTTCTCCTCCTCCTCTGCTTTCAATGCGTTCATCTCAGCCCTCGTAATCATCCCATATCTGCTCCCTTCCTTCACGGGGGGTGGGGGCTCTTCCACCACTACGGGGGGAGGGGTTGGGGTTCGCGCTGCTTCCATTTTGATGCGCTCCTGTTCGTTGAGCCAGGATTCGATGGAAGAGGTGACGTGTTCGAGGTAGTTGCGGAAGCCAACGTTAGAGTGGAGTTTGGTTTGCCAGGATGTCTGGCTTTTCCCTTGAAGGCCTACAGGGTTGTAGAGAGCTACTAGCAAGGAATGGTCCCGCTTGTGGTAGTAGGTATCTACGTAGGGTAGACTGTAGCGTGCTTCTTCTAGTACCTAGACAATTAGTAGCGAGTATATTAGTGAAGGGTGGCCTCCTTGAGTTTGTTTTACAATCATCCCCATCATCATGCATCATCATCATCATGCATCGACATCATCATCATCATGCATCGACATCATCACCATCATGCATCGACATCATCACCATCATGCATCATCACCATCATGCATCGACATCATCATGCATCGACATCATCACCATCATGCATCATCACCATCATGCATCGACACCATCATGCATCGACATCATCACCATCATGCATCATCACCATCATGCGTCATCACCATCATGCATCGACATCATCATGCATCGACATCATCACCACCATGCATCATCACCAGCAGCATAATCATGCAGCAACGTCATCATCATATTACCACCATAATCGTTATCATCACCACAAAAACGATCGTCATCATCATTGTCATCATCATCATGACTTTCTTTCATCTTTTCATCCGAGCAACAGTATATTACCTGTAGAAGGGTAGTTTGATCAAAATGTTCCAAGAAAAACCAGTCGTCAAGGTTACGGAATGACGTCAATGGCGACTTGCTATCAACCTCCGCTATTTTGAGTTTACCAGACTCGTCGCTGCAGAATTTGACCTGGAGAGAGAAAAAAATTCCTCTGCATAAGACTGGCCAATCAGAAGAGTTCTAGATAGGTCAGCCAACCAAAAGTTTGCTGGGAAATTAACCAATGAAAGAAAGATATGAAGAAGATAGCCAATCACAATCTCCGGGAAGGTTAATTGACCCATGAAATACTTACTGGGAAATTATTTAGGGGGGAGGGGAGGGGTGACTGAGGGGGGAGGAGAGGGTATTGTTTTACCTTCATGAAGTCTTCCAGTCTGTTGTAGGGGTAATCCCAGGGGTTACAGTAAGTCTTGAACGCTTCATCCAAATCAACAGGATCAATAATGTAACCATCATCCGTTACAGTCTTCAAAAGCATCCCCTCAAAAGCGTATTGCTTTAAAATATGATCCAATATGGACGGATCTATCGATTTTGACATCAGGAAGTGACGTAATTCGTTGGCACACGCGGCGCGTTCCGCCATTTCCCGCCCTTTTGGTTCAGGCAAGTCCTTCAAGGTGCTGTGTGGGAAAAACTGAAGCATTTGGATTTCAGCTTGCATCGGGTCGAGGCCGTTGTGTGACGCCAAGTGATGAGTTTGTGACGTCAATTTGTCTCCATGGTGAAGCATAATCGGCACGTTGGAATTCGTAGTTTTCTTTTCATCTTGGGTGTTTCCATCGAATATTGACTGGAAAAAAATCACATTTATAACGAGCTGAATAGTACTATACATGTAAATCGTATTTTTAGAGCCTTTTTTCTCTCACAACTAGAAACCCGATTCTTATGACAGAAAATACAATGCAAGTTAATCTAGGTTGTCAGGTGTGCGAAATCTTTAGCCAGGGGCGGCGGAACCGGGGGGGCACTGGCCCCCCCACTAATATTTTTTGGGGGGCCTGGTCCCCCCACAAAATATTAGTTTGCATTAATCATAAACGACTAAAAATTCTATATCTATGACTTTTACAAACTGAACT